>QBDW01006047.1:0-24866 GCA_003261595.1 Maconellicoccus hirsutus | reverse complement strand
TGGAGGATGTTCGTATAAAAATTGGGAATATTAATCGTAAAGAGGTTTCTTTATTTCCGAATTTTTTACGTTATAAAATCTACCTTGAATTTTTAAGTTGACGATTTGTAATCAATTTGCGAACCTCCAGTGTTGCCAACATTGCAACAATAACCCTCAAAAAATCGCTTCTTCACTTACAAAATTTTCCTCTTGTCCCTGCAGATGACCTGCCAACCTCACACATCCCGACCACGGTCACTTTTATTTCAAGTGCAAAAAAAAATCAATTACGAGGGATCTCTAAAAGCTCCACAGATCCCATCAAAATCTCCTGCGCAAATTCTCCACTAATAATTCGACGCCAATCCAACTGTAACGTTATCTCCATCAAGCTTTTAACCTTTGAACATCCACACCAGCGAAATACCACGGAAGATGAACGGGTGTAACCTTCGAAACGATTAAAAAAAAACGTAAACACGAAGGCGATTTGAGTAAACACGTCGACGCGTTAAATATGTAGCTCTCTCGAGTATCGCAACGTTTCCTCACAAATACGCTAATTTTCTCAACGTGTTTGCTTTTTCGTTTATAATTTGATATTGACAACGTCTTCGGGTAATTATTACCGACAGACGAGCGTTCAATTCGAGTCCTTGAAATAATTACGAATAGATTAGGTATCGGTTTTCACGCAATTTACACAAAAATGTTGAAACTGCTCGATGAAGATATTCGAGTATTCGACGGGTTCCCATTCTGCGATGGTCGGCCCTCTAAACGACTCCACTAGCGAGAAATCGACAATCGGAACTACAGGTTCCGGTCTCGTATCGACCTTTGAAAAGTGCTCCGCTCGATAATTACCCATTTATGAAATCGCGGTGACCAGCGAATTGATATAATTAAGTTCGTGATTAAATCTCTCCAAGGATGCGTCGTTTTCATTATACCCTCATTTCTTGACATTCGACGGTTGTATTTTTCCACAAGCTTTACTACCACTTCGCACACGTGTCGATCTGCTACCTGCTGCGTCACAGACGAACGATTCATCTGTGACATGTGACATATCACAGATGAATCGTTCACGTTCTGCTACCGTGGAAAAAAAGTACGATTTACAGTCGCACTCGCGTCTCGTGACTAATAAAACACGCGATGGCCTTGCCACCCGTATTCGTGGGTATTTCGGTGAAACGCAAATTTCACGCGACATGTCTCGATGAAGCGTAATCAAACGATGAAGTTCAAAAGTGAAAAAGAACTCGTGATAACGTATCATTACTCTTACGACACACGCACTCGCCCATATTCGTGCGCGCTTCGACTAGTTACCGAGTACCGACCTATAGCTCATCGGGTGTGTCGCAGGACTCGCACAATTTACGCGATTATTTCCCTCGAAATTCGAGCAACCAAATTTGCACCAGCAAAGCGCGCGTCGCATCTAAACGATCCTCACCCGAGTTCCGGTGCTTTTGACATTGAACCACGTACTTCAAATGTCAAGCGCGTCTGTATCGTACACAGCCGTCCAAAAGTTCAAGCCCATCCGTACGCTGTCGCTTACACTGCGAGCTCACGACAAACGCCGACCACGAGAATCTCTTCGTATCTCGTCGGCATACGAACAATGAACATTCCTAATGCATTGAAATACCGACTGACAGGTATTGGTACTGCACTAGGCAATAAATTATTCGGAAAATATACTTTTAAACTGGTTTTCGATAGTACTGTGCGTGGTGAAACTAAAGAAAAGCCATCTTGAATAGAATATCGATCGCGCCATCTTCCATACAAGAGCACACCAACGTACACATATTCATAATAACCATTGTACGCGTACTCTACATACATATAATGTATTCGCTAGGCGCATCCATTTACAGATTACGCATACTCGTACATACGAGTACGTCTTCTTATGCGCTCGCTCTATCTCGTCTCTCTCTCTCTCTCTCTCTCTCTGTATCGCAGCATCGTTCCATTATCAAGTTCAAAACGCTACGCGCCGAGTCTCAATAAGCTGAGTTGCCAGCCAGCCAATAATGAGTTATTCGAGAATTATTCCTTACACCGTGCAGTGGCATGTAGATGTTCCCAGAGTTGCCTCAAGTCAACTCGGCGATACCATCTTTAATCAACTCTAAGCCGTCATTTTGTAGAGAGAGAACCTCGCCGAGTGAAATTCATCGAGTTTTTATCTGTCGAAGGATACACTTTAAATACCACGCTCAGGCAATCTCCACTCAGAATTCGTTTGAAAGATTAAAGCAGATATGAAAAAAAACTTCAAACTGAACCATCGTTTTGTAAAACCACTTTTGGTTGAGCTGGTAAGGAAAAATTTTCATGTACAGGCTAAAAAAATCATCAAAAACTCCTTTAGGCCTACTTTATCGATTTGTAACTCAAGCACTTGGCTAGATACCTCATACCTCAAATTTTTTATCGAGGATTTTGTAGAGAATTTGGTGAACTTTAATTTGCAACTGATACGTAGTACGTAACTACGTACATTGGTTGAATCGATTCTCAATATGCTAGAAGCAAAAAACTAAATAATAAAAATAATTATTTCGGTGAATCTGATTCGTGAATTAAATACGAGTAGCCTACTTATGCGTTTTGATTGGTGGAACTATATATTATGTACAAGGGCAAGGACGTGTTACTACCGGCTGAAATATTTTTAGCGTTTGTTGGAAAACCGTTGTATTGAAAACCTTTCTAACTGCATGATCATTGCAGATAGGCAAAATTAATACAAATAACTTCTTATTTGCGTACCCGGCAAACCCCCTTTTGCCCTTTTAATTCGAATACCCATGTCGAATTTGTTTCAATCGTTTTTTGGTATCTCCTTAAATTTCAATATTTTTCAGAAAACGCAAAACTTGGTCGCATCTTTACAATGCGCCGCCGCCGCCGCCGCCGCCCCCCATCCCTAAATTTCACGTCCATTCCATCCAAATCGCAGATCAGTTCATCGGTCTCGACCATCAATGTAAAAATTCCACGCTACCGCCAACTCCAGCGAAAACTCGTTCTATGTATACATATGTATGTGCTTCATTCGGCGCCAAAAATTGCAAATTTTTCCATCGTCGTAAAACCGTTAGCTCGTCAACCTGTTGGCGCTAAGACGAGCCTTCGATCTGTACGCCTCCGAAAACCCTCTACCCATCCTACAATTCAACGTCATCACAAAGCACCGATGACCCAATGAGCCAATGGCCAATGGCCAATGAGCGTGGTCGATAAAAATAAACCACGTATACAATCGTACGAAAACGAATCAGGTATAGCCGACTAGACGCACCTTTTGATAAGATTGTGGACGCTGGACAGTGGACACGTCGTCACGGCGACACGATCTCTCATAGGAAGTCGTTAGTTAACATATTGTTTGCTAGCTTTAGGGCCTGGCTACATGGAAGCGTTTTACGCGCGTTATGCGTCCATGTAGCCACTTAGCCAGGCCCTTAATCTACGTTGCGTTCCGTTGTATACAAGTGCAAAGGCATCGTGTTAAGTCCGTGACGTTTTCTCATTCTCCGAAATGACTACCTTGAATTGCATCCGAAACACAGTAGCTCCCTTCGTGATCAAGGTTAAAAATCAGATCTGTAGGAATTTTTCGAATATTTTCTCGCGAACACGCTTCGTAAATGCGGACGTTCGACGTAATAACACGTTAGTGTAATCGCTTCGTATCCCCGTATAATTACGAGTATTTGAAATTTCAACGGAAAATTGAAATCGTATATTTTTCTTAATTATTACCGCGTTGTAATTTGTTTTTCTCGAAAAAATCCGCCTAATGATAACGTATCGTATACGAGTACGAGTACGAGTACCAGATAAATACCCGAGCTCGTCCTATCCCGAGGCTTTCCTCCGAGAATTTTTCGCATTTTCAGAACACCTTCGTGCAGATTTCCATCGGAATAGGCGAACGTCGTATCATTTTTTCCCCTCTTCGGCGTGTCACTAAACGCTCGAGCATTCTACGTAGTCTCTCGAGATGATCGCGTAGTCGTAAAATTACCACCGTATCATCGTTTTTTTTTATCGCCGCAGAAAATTTATTATAATATTTTCGCCCATGTGACGCATTTTTCCCAACGATAAGCTCGCCTCGTATTTTTTTTAATTATTTAAACGTATCGTCATCGTCGAAACACAACGAGCAACGCACGCGATATACTTTTCTCAAGTGTTCGCAAAATTAACGCGAATAAGATCATCGTGTTGAATTAAATCTACTGTAGGTAATAGGTATTACGAGTATTGTTCTTGCTGATCTTCTTATCGACATCATTCGAATGAATTTTATCGCGATGAGAATGGTAACTGAAGAAAAAAAAAAAAAAACCTCGCACATTCCACCGATCCTCCGCAATCTTGAAATCGATCGTAAAAGTACTGTAAAATTATTCAATTTTTCAATAAATCGATACTTGAAATCCATCTACATGTAGATGGCTTCCGGTTCGATTTTTTAAAGCGATTTGATAGAAAAAAAAATTACGCCAAGTTTATTCTCTTCGTGGTCTTGAAAGACGTCGTTGGTGCGGAGAGTAAAGGGAGGGGAGCAGCTTACAAATACAAATTGGGAATTTACTGGTAATTTACAATGATTTAACCATAATTTGTAGTAATTTACCGTTAATTTACATTTAGTAACCAATGATGATTTACCATGAATTTGCGGTGTTTCGGTAACTTGCCATTAACTTTCGGTATCTACGATAATTACCGGTAATTTATTACGTTCAAAGTGTTGATGAAATTCGGTTCGCTCGTTCTAGCGTGACGAGGTCGCAAAAAAAACGTCTATCATTTTATGAATACAGTATGTAAGTAAATAGATTACTGAAATAATATCCCACTATTGAAAATGATTCATTGAATTTGCTTCGGAAAATTCCCCCAACGATTTTACAATTTTTATTCCAAAAAATTGCGATTCGCCGAATTTATAAAATCATCAGACTGGATTACTTTACCAACGAGTACACTTCATCGAAGAATTTCCCGAAAATTACCCCATGACTCGTACAATTTTCGGAATTGTTTAATGAGAAATTTTTACGACGCATTGACGAATCCACCTTAAACCAGCTCTTTCAATATTTACCTACTAATACTCGCAATTGGCGGAATTTCCCGAAAAGGAGGGTTCAAACGAGTCTATTGTGATCGCATAGCAAACCGATTGTCGGATTTGGATCACCGTCGAGATGTACCGAACCATTTTTTTCGGAATCTTTCACGATGACTGTTTGGATGGCTCACCTTCAACTCGATCTACACATCTAGTGGATGTGAATTCGCGAATTCACCCATCGATATGCCCACTTCTACGTACATCTACATACCTTGATGGTCGTTAGCAACGACACGCGAAAAAACGATACGGCATAAATTTAAAACATCTATGTTTACGGTTAGTTAATCGCTTAATCGCATTCCATTAATTATGATACGATAGCTAACTCGGTTGACACATATAATCGCAGAATGTGCGGCTGCGATAAACTCGCAGGAGCTCGATAGTCGATAGGTACTCGGTTATTCTTATTACGTATATTATATTACCATTTACACACGCACACAAACACACATCCATCCATACATACATACATACATACACACATATTACATGTTCGTACGATATATCGAACGCATAATCGCACGTACTGGAATACACGCGATAAGCTCGGGATACTTGAAAATCGTCTCGTTCTCGAGACTCGACGTTATCGGCGCCAAAAAAACCGAACAATTCGCAGAACGCGCCTTTGGTTCGCGTGCTCGGGGCATACGCGCGAATACCATCTTGACAATACGAACGAAACCAGGCCACCTTTTGTCTTATCGACTAGCGCACACCTCGAGCACAGGACACCGGAGAAAAATTGCACTAGCATCTCTAGCATCCGCCTGTATCGTGCCGCGAACGCGAATCTGTAACGGCGCGGCGTATTCGCCTCGAGGCTGAAAAACGACGACGCTACTTACGGCGAAGCGTGAGCGAAATTCAGCAAATCGGATGGCGACGTCGGCACCCGTCTGATGACCAATTTCTTCCCATCCGTCGATCCCATCCCGATGGACACCAACGATCTGACGGACACCACGTCGGATAGCGGTCTCAGCGTAGCTGGCATATCCGAATACGTGAACGACCCGAGGCTGGGAGACGGCGGCAAAAGCACGCCTTCCGGTTTCTCTTCGAGGTTGGTTTTCAGACTCCTTAGGCTGGGAGAATTACGAGGCGGTCTGCCGATGCTCGACTTCCACGACGGATACGCGCCTTTGGTACCGGGCGGGTTGCGTTTGCGTCGCGGCGGCGTCCTTTTGCCGTCGCTGCTGTCGCTACTGTTGGTCACGCTGGTCGAGCAGACCCGCACCTGAGGCGTCATCTTGCCGTTGGAGCTTTTGCCCATCGGTATTATGATGAGCTTTTGCTGGCCGTCCATCAGCATTTTGCGCGCTTCCTCCTGCACTTTCTCATTTTCCAGCAGCTTCTGCACGTATTTGGTGGAACGGCAGATACGCGGGCTATTGGTGACGCTCAACGAAGACGGCGACAGAATCGGCTTCGGCGCGATTATCGGACTGTTGGTGGCCGATTTCGAGCTGCTCATGCTGACCGCTCAACTCATTTCCATACGGCCCGAAGAGGATTTCACTCGCGCGAACCAAGTTGCGAAAAAAACTATGTCCGTACGGCAACGAAAATACAGGAACTCGAAGGGCTTCGAAAACACCGATCAAATACCCTCCATCGAGTCGAGTCGCTCCTCAAATCGGCGCGTGATCAAAATACGTTTCGACGTCGTCGGCACAACTACGCAGACTCACGAACATTCTACAATCCTTTCGCATCAGCCAGTTCGACGGCGACTGTCGCGCTTTCATCTGCCGTGAACTTCGTACGTACCAAATATCCCCCCTTCTATCCCTTCAACGCCGCCGTATTACCGCGTTCCGCAGTTCGCCAGTTCCACACAAACGACGCTATACCTCTTCACCTCAACCGGCGCTCGAGCGCCGAGCCGCCGATTACGACGCGACGTTTCAACACTTCAACAGGTTCACTTTACGTTTACTTCATCTCCACTCCTTCGATGTCCAGCGTCCAGCGTCCGGCGTCCGGCGTCCGGCGTCTCTCCGCATTTTTCTTTGTCTATACGTGAAAAAATTTACCTACTCAATTTTTTCACCCGTCACGTCGTAAAATTCGCCAGCCCGAGCCGCTCTCGTCGATTTTGCCTTCGCACGTTTGACGAGAAAGCGAAACAAGCCCCCCCATTGAAGCCCTCTCACTAAACAGTAAACACCTTCCACCCGGTTACTTTCGCTTACCAACTAGAACTACTCGTACGTGCTAATACTTTCGCAAAGTCTGCAAAAAAAATACCGTTTCGACTTTTACAATTTTTAAACACGAAATTTACCAGTTTGCGGACACGAGCGAGAGAGAGCGAACTGACTAAAATTCGGCTTATCGAAATGACGTAAATACATTTCACGCAAAAAAGTGGCTTGTAAAAAACTTGCACACGAGGAAACGCTTTTACCGCGCCGCCGAATTACATACCGTTACCTACCGTAAATCGTCAAATAAAAAAATAATACCTACGATAATAAAAACGTAGAAATACGGGTATTCTTCTTATCGATTAATACGTACAATCGAGTAATTTATCATGCGCTATTCAAGTGCAATTAAAAATCCACGTCGTCGAATTGCTTCTTGAAATTTTTTCTAATCTAATTGCCCTAACGTGCTATTGAAAATTTCGTAATTGTTTTTTTTTTTCAGTTGCCCAATAAAACTATTTTTCAAAACATCAATCAAAACGGAAAACCGCGCATATTACAAAAAAAAACCAGGAAGGCTACAGCTTCCTGCGCACCCAATGGTACATACAGTATGTAGATGTACCTGTTCATAGATAAACATTTGGTCGGTCTCGGTACGTCAAATTCTAATACAGATAACGGATTTAATACGAGTACTAGCCTATTTATGACTCGATGAATCTTCATATCATATGTACGAGTACATACAGTACATAGTGTATGTTTTTTAGATGCACTTCTTCGTCGGGATAATTAACTCGAGGTCGCGGCATCGGAATCACGCATAATTAAGTTAATCTCTGCGAAGCGCAAAATTGAAGGCAAACGAATCACTCGAAAAGTAAACTCCAAAGGAACGAAATTAACAGCTTTATAATACGAGTAAGAGTAAGAAAAGAATCCAAGGGCCAATCAATCTCTCGATTCTCGAATGAGCGCATATAAATTTGAAGAAAAACAGATGTACTTTTCCTCTAGAAAAAAAAACAATATCTACATACGTAGTACATCTACATACTACATACATACAACTTAGTCGAATGCGTCGGAAAAAATCACCTGCACTGCACGATAAAAATTACGTGCTTCGTACAAAGGAAGCAACACCACAACCAGAACGTACCAGTACCTGAATACCTCTCGTGGCTTCATCGTCGTACATAGTACAGTACAGCACAGTACGAATGGAAAATTCCATCGAATAACCAGGTACACTTCAGCTTCTCCTATACTTCTGTCGGCATACTTCTCCATAGTATCGCGTATTCGATAAGCTGCATAGTATGAGTTATCAGGAGATTTCAACATGGCTTTTGGTGGTAAAAGGGCGCTCTCGAACGTACGACCTCCACGCCGGTGCTACTTTACTGATACAAATTGATGTTTAAATGCGGAAGAGTGACGTAAGTTAGACATTGACATGATTTGTGACAGCTCACACAAACGTAGTACTGCTTTGTAAATTAAACGTGTGTACGTCTACGTTTGTTGCACACGGTCATCAGTGAGAATACCGTTACGTCATCGCTGGCGCATGCGTCTCTGCTCCGCCTTTACTGCATACGGGTCCTTTATGAATGAACGTCTAGCGTCTAGCGTCTGGCGTCTGGCGTCTGGCAGCAGCTCCGTACCGTTTTAGTTTTTAAAATTTACATCATTTCATTTTTTTTTTTAAATTTTCAACTCTTATTCAAAAAGGCTTTCGGGTCTCGTTTCTTGTAGCTTCAAATACTTTCAATCGGAAAAAAACGGCGAGCTTTTAAATGGTCAAAAAAAAGATGGAAAGTATTCGTAGATACGAGTACTTAACATCTTCAAAAACAAAATTTTCGCGCTTGATAAACTTTTTTTCATTAAATATTCTAAAACTACGAGTATACAGTATGTACATACAGTAGTTGTTTCCGAGTTGCAAAAAATTTGTCACCGTCACCATTTTTAATTATTCGCACGACTGCTCGAATATTTCTCATCTTCATAATGTACTCGTACGAGTACAAACAAGTACTTGGTGCTTAGTGTAAGTGCTAACGACTAACGTTGTAACGTAAAACACCGATACGATACAGCATAACAGCCTACAAAATCAACCTAAAAACTGTTCTTTCTCCGCCAGCAGTCCAGTACATAAAGGTAAACCCGCTAAATTCTCATATTCTCTTGATAGTTGAAACATTAAAAAACGTTGCCGGTCTGTTGAAACATCGCATCTCGCATCGCGCATCGTACATCGTACATCGTACATGCAGTTGCAGGCTGTAACCGTAGACCGAATCGCGCGCGATATTTCTACGTTAATATTATAAACCGCCCCCTTCCGTAAGGTATCGTGGTGGAAAAACGTGAAACGCGGGCAAATTTACGTATTCGAATGAACGAACGAAGCTCGAATTTGAAATAATTGGGTGCCGCGTTGAAAGGTCACTTTCGGCTATTTCCACGCAAAATTTGAGCAATTGCCCTAAATCGGGCAAATCAGGTCATTCTCTGTTGTTGATATTATTTTACTGCAATGTATTTTTTAATTCGCAATTTTATACAAATAATTAAAATTATTTCAAAAAATGAGTAAATAACGAAAGCGAGTGTTTTCAATTTTTTTCGTCGTAATAAAAAGGTTACTAGGCCTAAAAGAAGATATTTTTGCTAGAAAAAAATCACGTGAAATAAAAAATAAAAAAAAATTGATCCCTTCAATTAAAATTGTAATTTCAAATCACGTAGTTTTTTTTTTTTTTTTTTTTTTTTTTTACCGAAAATCGATTAAAAACCTATCCAGTTTAGCTGATGTAAAAATTTGCTCAAAAATGCGTAAATTCCGACAAAATGTCGAAAAAGATGAAGCCACGATGAAAATTATTTCAAGTATTCTAAAAAACCATTTTGTTTCAACGTAATTTCGGGTAAACTTTTTATTCTTTAATAAAAATCCCAAAAAGCGGTGATTTTTACATTTTAGCGATTTTTTTTTCTAGTGTTCTTACGCATATTAATTCGATTGTGAGAAAAAACTCACAATGGGGATCAATCTTGCCACATACGTAATACGTAATTGTAAACACAAAAATTGCACTAGAAAAATTGAAAAAATCTCAACAAAATCGATCAATTCGACGTGAAAAAACACATAAAAAACCTGGTTCGAATAATACAAAAAAGACGTCAAACCAATCGAATGATCGAATGCATTGGTTTCCACGCACGTACACTTCCGTGCACGTAAACGCTCCAAGTCGAAATTCAAGCGTATTTTCGATACCCTCGAAAAGCATCAAGGGGGTGTTACCTGTTGACGACACTCCGCCGAAATTAGTGCGCCACCGAAAACCCCGAAAATATTGGGAGGTTTTGCCACCTTAGAATGTACGTAGCTAGCTCGTACTACGACGTTGTGTCGAAAATAGACTCGAAATTCGACATTTCACCGGCAAACAAGAACGATAACGAAAGATAAAGAATACGTTCGTAACCTCGACTGCTCACCCTCTCGCCGGGTACCGCAGCACCACAGCACCGCTAGTACTCGTACTCGTACTCGTTCGTACTCGCACTCGCACAGTCCTACCTCCTAACACACGTGGAAATGTACACGCGACGACGTTACGGTTACGCTTCACCGTTCTTGTACGTTTTATGTTTGTCGATGTCGATATTATTCGTGAGTCGTGCGTAGTTTTTCTGTAAAATCGTCGAATTTTACAAATAATTTTTTTTAATATACGTAATAAACGTAAGTTTCTTCATTATCTGCGAATTTCGCTATTAGGAGAATATAACGTAGCGAGAGGTCGTCGCGACGCCTGAGCTCGAGCTCCAACTTGCACGCTTCCACGTAGCGCGTACGTCAGCGACGCTTCAACCCAACTTCAACCATCGTCCACCAGTGTTACCAGACCTATCGGCGTTTAAAGTGATAATTTTCATTCAACTCAATTCACCATACAATAAATCTCTTTTAACCTTTTGTTTTCAGCGCGGAAAATTTTTTCAGAAAAGCAACCACTATACCACTTCCCCTTCTCAATCTCCTCCCGTCACCTTTCGTTATCTGATAACTAAAGGTGGCAATTAAGATTTTATTCGTTGAAAAAACGAAAAAAAATCCGCGCAAAGTAAAAAGGTACAGAAAACAATCACCAAATCATCTATTTCGCCGTAAAAAGTTACTCTCGTCCTTTGACTTTCGAATTCAGTCATTGCGAGAATTTTAGTGAAAGTATAGGGATGAATATTTTCCTCGGAGAATTCCCTGCATACCGCCTTTCGAATGACCTTGGATGCTGTAGTTGTTGCATACAAAACGATTCGAAGGTAGACAGTACTTGTCGATAACTGGATAATTTACATAACAAATTACACATAGAACAGCGTGGCGAAGTTTGAGAAAATATGAAAAAAAAAAAAATTCCAACAAAAAAACGTTCCCCTTGTTACGAACTGCGCGCGTCGACACCGCAAGCGCGCCCTACTTAATGGTAAACCGAACGTTAAGGGTAGTTCGAGAGGGTAACTGGTTCACGAGCGACGAGCGAGCCAGTCTCGTCACCTTCGACAGAACTGCAGCACGAAGCTCTATTCGCGTTTCGCTACTCGCGTAGCTTTTTCGTAAATACTAACAGACGCCGGCTGATGCCAGCTGTGCTCCGTTAGCCTTAGCGCGACGCCGATCGATGACGATTGAGCTCGCCCCTTTTAGTTTATTCGAGTAATTGTATCCTTACTTTAATAAATCGTAATCACGACCCTGTCGAAAAACTTTTTGTCGCGATGCCGAAACAGTAGTCGCTCGCGACTGGCGACCCTACTTTCACCTAGGCCCCGCAGTTACGCGATCCGCCCCCAATGCAGATCCCCGAGCGTAATACCCTCAATAATTTTTATTGCAAGTCGACCCAAGCCTCGAACACCTCGAAAAATCGCCCCTACGAATTATTTCGTTTGCAATGCTAACAACATATGGCGGAAATTTGATGAGATACGAAAAAGTAATAATTACAAAAAATATTCCTTATTCCATTTTCACCAACTTTTGTTCCAAAGACTTTTTTCTCAAGCCATCCCTTGTCTCACGAAAACGCCTCAATTGGAATATTCTATACTGTACTACAAAAGGTGGCATATTGCAACTTTCAACATACGCGTATGCCATGAAATTTTACATCCAACACATTAAGATTTTTACCGAAAGGGGGAAAGGGCGAGGGGAGGGGGATGGAAGTAATGGATTACTTCACATTCTGGGTTTTTGGAAGCGCATGTACTTCGCATAGCTGCAAAAAATTCTCAAAATTGATATAGTCGCAAACTGTAATTTTTTGAATGAAAATCGCAATTCGTGAAGGATGCGTGAATTTTGGTACGATGAATGTTGAATTGTTAATACAAAAACAAAATTTTCGAGACCAGGAGGCATTCTTGCTCCCTTCTTCCTCGCCCTCTGGGGCTACGAATTCTTGAAACGGTCTGCAAGAATTTCTTGGTATTTTGTTAGTGTTACATTTTTTCATCATAATATTGCATTTTTCGTATCATCCCTTTTCAGGTAACGCCGACCCTTAAAGTGTGGAGCCAAAAAAATTGTGTCTCAAAGTTCTTATTTCACTTGGAGAAAAATAATGAATTTTTCCATTCCACCCCTTCTACCCCCAGACACCCTAAGATGAAACATAAAGTGATCCAATGTAAAAAAAAAACACCACTACACGAAACTGCATTTGATAAATAAATACAAGCGCAAATTTCGGTTTTGCGAATTCTAGTATAAAGATGAAAATTTTCATATGAAGAGGCATTCGTGCTGCTCTCTTTCTCCCCCAATGCGGCGATAAGAATTTAAAAAACGATTTCAAGATTTTTTGTCCTAGAGAAATGCACTCGAGGTGTCCGGCTGGAATATTCCGGAAATATGATAAAGTCGGTTCGGTTGGTTGAGAATAAGAGGGAACCAAGTTTTTAGCTGCCCAATCTCAAATGGACGCCTTCTGGAGCATTTTGAAGTTCCTGGAGAAAAATGGAAATCGCGCTGGAGGCTCCAGAACGGCTCGCCGATGCGATTTTCGGGTTTAGCGGGTTCGAATTAGGGGGAAAACATTTCTTTCGTGATTTAACATTATTTTCCGATTTTTTTTTATTTTTTTTTTTTTATTCTTTATTTTTAATCGAAATTTCGTATTTTCAAATTTCAAAAATTCGCCAAAAATCGAAAAAGTTAACTTGGGCAGCTAAAATTTTGGTTTTGGGGGTTTTTTGACATACTCTTTTCAAAAATCCAACTCCCGTTCAAATCCGAGCCGGACACCTCGAGAGCTTCCCTTGTTAGAAAATTCAAGTACATATATCTACTGCTGCCATAACCCTTCACCGAACCTCTTCTAAAACAACCCAATAATCCGAATTACAGTCATTTACATAATCTCATCAGTCTTTCCTTCTGCTGCACAACTTCATCAAAGCGCGATTTAAAAAAAACTACGCAGAACAATCGTTTAAATTAAGCGTTTAACCATCTCGTCCATCACGATAATTCGCTTTCGTATAAAACCTACGCACGAGTAAATACATTTACATTTACGAGTACATTTAAAGCGTTATATAGTACTCGTACATAGTACATACTGGTTACTCTACTCGGTGCAAGGCTGATTACGCGGTACACGCTATCGACTCCTATGCTCCTGGTATTTCGCGGTCTTTGTGCACTTCGATGGCATTCTTTACATTCCGCTCGCTATTTGGCGCTAGCATTTCGACGTTAGGTTACGCTCTCGCAGAGCAAAGTCCACAATTTCGGGCGTAAATTACCGAAGAAGGTGGTGCGCCACTGCACTTGCATCTCGATGCTACCAGGAGCAGGACGCGCGTGTTTTTCAGGTCTCCGTCCGAATGTATATAACGTCGCTTCGAGGAGGGTCTGCTGCGGGTCTTAAACGTGGGCGTGTGCACACAGCTCGATAATACGTACTTCTTCGTTATTCGACCACTTGTACGAGTATTTCGATACTTTCCCCTAATACCGTCACACTTACGTATTTCCCGTGGTTGTGCACCCAAGTGTTTTCTACGTCATTCTCATTTCATTTGCACATACGAGTATACCAGTATACCGTCTTCGAGGTCGAGGCGATTTCGTACTTAAAACGTAACAAATAAGAATTCGATTACGAAACTCACCGAGATAAACCCAAAGACGTTGTTTTGCCCATAAAAGGAGCCGTTTACTCGGATGCATTTCTGCGTTTCGCTTCCACCTTCCGATCCCCTTCACAAATACGTTTAGACAATTTCATCGACTTCTTTTCACATCCACATCTCTGTAACATTACCAATCTACATAATTAATTATAGTATGTAAATACAAAATGATAGCCGTTTTCTTTGTGATCTCATCGGTCATCACGCCACGGCGAACGAACTGAATTTCGTCAAAATTTCAAACATACTAAATTACCAATACGAATAACCGAAAAACCGCAAATTCATGCTAAATCATCATTGGTTACTAAATGCAAGTCAACGGTAAATTACTGCAAATTAAGATTAAATCGTCGTAAATTACCGGTAAATTACATAAACTAAATTACTTCCCAATTTACAAAAATTGACGGTAAATTACCGCAAATACTGCGAACTTACGGTATTCATTGCCACTTATCAAGATTGTAGCCTACTGTATCATAAAATGACATTTGCAACAATTTTGCTGCCATTCGCCTTCCCGTAATAACGCTAATTTACCCTAAAATGCCATAAGCTTGTGATTTAGATACGAGCCAAAAGGCAGAGAAGATTTTTTTTGTAACATCAATTACGATTGAGAATTATTATGAATAGAAAAAAAAAAAGAAGGTGAGAGGGGTTGGGAGCGAAACCCCCAACTAGCGAAGCTAGGCCTAGTTATTTATAAAACAAAAACAATACGTATGTCTATGAGTAGTATGTATTATACGCGATCCTGACTCAGATTTTTTTCAACGGTTCTCCAACCGAATTTATCTTGTATTCATCTGTTAAATAACCAATAAAAACAATTTCAGTTTCTCAACCGTATTGCCGGCTACACACTATGCGCGTTTCGCGGTTCGCATTTCGTGATTCGTGAAGGATTCGCCGAAAAAATGACGAAATACGAAAAGGCACGAACTTGCACTCTACACACTATTCGCGTTTCATCGTCTTTTCCTATTTTGTTGAGATTCGCGAATCATGTAGGAAAAAAGAAAAATTCACGAATTTAATTCAGTGAAGTGTTTGCATATGTAGACGACAGTTGGCTTATAGTTAATTAAATTAAAATGAGTGACGACGACGACGTCGCGGCTGCTGTAATAATTGCGTGTACACCACCTCCATCAGGAAGAAGACGCAGAAGATGGTGGAGTTTGACTTTTTACAAAAACAGAGCACACTAAGTATGAAATAATAAGTAGATACTTTTACTTAGCTAAAGCAAAAGGATGCTAGTAAATTACGCTTTTTTATAGGCATGGATTGGATTCGATCATGCGTGATTTACGCGCAGAGGTGAACTCTGGTCGACTCCAAAATTTTCTGCGGATGAGCGACGCTGGGCCCTCTAATTACAAAGCAAGATACGCATTTGAGAAAAGCGATTTCTGCAAAAGAGCGACTAGTTATCGCTACAAGATTTCTTGCAACTGGTGAGAGTTTTGAAGATTTAAGTATACTGGCTAGAGTGTCGCCACAGGCCATTTCTGCGATCGTAATAGATGTTTGCTTAGCTATAATCACGGCTCTAAATGATGAAGTTCAGGTAAGGCTGAGGCCATGCTTACGAGCGGTAAGCGGTGAGCGGTGAAAAAAAATTGCCGCTAGCGGCAGAGAGGCCATACTTGCGAGCGTTTCTACTGAGCGTTTTTTTATCAATTCAAATTTGTGAATACTGTAAATAAACATTTTGTATTGAAGTTACAAAAAATGGATGTCAATTCTTTTTTTTTATTTGATTCTGCCCCTTTGCGGTGGATAAATTTATTTGGTAGTGACAGAAGTTGTGACGTCCATCCAATAAACAAGGGGTTGGCCCATAAGGGCGAATTCTTCAACCTGTATGATGATTTAAGAAAACATCCTCAAAAATTTTTCGAGTATATGAGGATGTCGGTGAGTACTTTTGACCTAATCTTGGGGAAAATTCACCACCGAATTCTTAAAAAAGCCACTCGGCTTAATAAAAATCCTATATCACCTGGCCGGCTTTGAACTTCAGAAATTAATATTTCAGGATCAACCTTATACGATGTTAGCTTCTTAACACTAGTACTTTTCTTCTTCCCCATTGTAAGAAATCATAAAAACTTAAAAACATCACCAAAAAGAATTGCCACAACCATATCGCTCAAGCATTGTTCAAAAATCCAAACTAATAGCATATTTTTCAGGAGCTGGCGTTGAATCTACAGTGTATGAAACATGGTTTATACCTTAATAACAAATCAATTCATTATTAATAAATTTGTTATCATGATGGTTTTTCCGCTTTTCTTAATTCTCTAGTTAGTCAGATTTTTTTACAAAATTCATCGATTACGGAGTAATTACGCTTAAACAATGAAAGAACTGTTAATTTTTCTACGCAGATAGGCATAACAAAATGATAGCACGACTGTGACTGTACGGCAACTAACTAATGTATTTGTACGATCAAAACATAATCCATTAGGGAAAAACCCCTTTTAATTGTACGTATTAACCAAACATGTTCGAACTTTATCGTAGGTATACAAGCTAACAAGAACATATCATATTGTGTATAAAAATAAGACAAAAAGACCAAAATGAATTACAATAATGGACGACCAAAACAAAATAAACGAAACGCCGAAGATATAAATACAAAGAAACTTCGTAATATCTGATACTGTAGGTAATTCAATAAGTTCTTTAGGGGACTTTTGAAATTCCAAAAATCTTTGGAAAATTTTGAATCTTTTAGTGCTTATCCACGTCGTATTCATCTATGGTCCTTGTTCGCAAAGTAAATTGGATTGCTATTTCAGCACAAAGGTTTACAGACAGCCATTTATTTTCGAATGATTTCCTCTCCGGGAATATTATGTGTTTATCAAAAAGAGATGAATAATTACACACGGCGGAATGAACAGTTCCGCGAGTATTGATAAGAAGTTACATAATGTTATTATTAATTTTGCAAGTTCAAGGTTCAAATGCTCATGTAAGAGCAGTTTTAGATGGAAATATTAGTGTTGATTTTTGTTGATTTGATTTTTAAAAATCTGAGTTATTAAAAATGATTAAAAAGTGAAAATTTTGGCGTTGAATTGTGATGAAAAATGAATATCAACATCTTTGAAATTGCTTCTTGGTTTTTTCTGGATAATGAACTGATGAAACTTTTAATTGGTTGTTGAAGGGAGAAAATTAAAATAAATACGGTTGAGAAACTGAAATTGTTTTTATTGGTTATTTAACAGATGAATACAAGATAAATTCGGTTGGAGAACCGTTGAAAAAAATCTGAGTCAGGATCGCGTATAATACATACTACTTCTATGTCTATGTAGGATGCACGTGTATCAGCATCTTCGAACTCGTCTCGGGTTTGTTTTAAAAATGGAATTGCGCGAGATAATTTCCGACATATGTAGCTCAACCGGTTATTCGAATACATCGCGAATAACTCGATCGCTTGGTCTCGTCTGGAGTCAAGGCTGAAGCGGATCATTTTTTCAAAGTGCACTATCCTATGTTATCTCTTACGCGTACCTCATCCGATAAACTCGCTAATTAGCGGTTTCCATTGCGAGTTAATCACTCTTCGTTGGTTCGTCGATTGGCGAAAAAAGTACGGTTTTTAGCCATCGAGTAATTGGTAAATAATTCGACGATTCGTATCGCCTTACATTTTACAGAAAATTACACGCTTTACGTACGTATTTTCGGCTCCGTAGACGCGAATCGCGCGTGTGGTAGTTTATTATCGAATTATCGCGCGAGAAATAACAGCTTACGCGTTGGCGAACGTTGGCAAACATTGTTAACGTATCCATCAATCGGGAAAATTATCGAATTACGTTGAGGTTCCTCGCTAGATGTCATTCACTCGGCATCAAACATCAAGATAAGGTTTTCAATATCTTTGGTAAAATTTGCAATCACGATACCAATGTAATTTGGACACAAAAAATACTGTACAAAGTAAACGATTTGAAATTTTCCCACAGAAATTACTTCTTGAAAACGCAAAAAGGAATCAAAATGCAGCGATTTTTATGTAGGTAGCTCAAAACTTTGTTTCATCACTTTTGGAATCAGAGGTGACCAAACAAATATGAATTTTAGTGGGAAGGGGAGGAAGGAGGAAGGAGGGTGGAGGGAGGAGGAGGTTAAAGATGGAAAAAATGACTACAAAAAATGTTTATAAAATAATTTCAGATTTTAATAAATTAATTTCTTGAATCCTTAATATTTGTTGCGAGGGTTGCCTACTCGAATAACATTTTTTTATAGCCCCCCATCCAAAACGTCATTCAAAATTTTCAACCGAGACCTACCTTCTCAGTTGAAGGAGTGACAATGTAATGTGTATGTGAAAGAAGAAAACCAGAATTTTTGAAGCCAGGACACCTAAACACCATTTTTATGGCCAATTCGAATAATAATTTATTTTCGTTAAAACATTTTTTCACGTGTTCAAGAAATTACTTAAAAAAAAAAAAAAAACACTCCATATACAACGCATCAAAAAAATCAATATTTTTCGCGTAAAAAATATTTAAAAATCGCGAACATACGCCCGTCAAGTTGATACAGGCCATCACGTACTAGCGGAAGGTGTATGATTACGCGCCATTACCGCGTTCTTTAGTACGGGCGCCGGTTTTTGGAACCGTTAATACGCGGTGGGCGCTACCAAGTTGACGGGCATATGTTCGGAACTTTTAACAATTTTTCTACGCGAGAATTATCCGAGTACATCGCATACCAAGTTTTTTCTTCTAATTAATTTTCAACGAAAAAATAATAATAATTTATTCCTCAATTAAACCCAAAAAAAGGTGACTAAATGTAACTTTTTTTTAAGGGATTTGGTATATATCCAGGATCCAAAAACTCTGATTTTCGGCTTTTAAGAGCGTATTACATCAATACACTTCGGCATATTTTTATTGGGACGTCATCCCTTTTTTGAGGGGGCGGAATCTTGGTTTAAAATTTTGAAACGCGATTTGAGGGAAATGGAGATGATTCTAATTTGTTTTTAAATCCATCTTCGTCGATTTTTGCCATTGAACCAAAAGCCCATTCACCGCGGTTAATGGGCTAGACCCTTGGTGGAATAGAATAATATCGACGTTTAAATTTTCGCAAGGAACGGGAAGTTGCAATTTTCAGGTTATTTTTCTCAATAACGATATTGAAATTTTTGAAAATTAAAAAAATAGAAAAAAAGCTCACGTTTTATCACACATATGCATGATTTTTTACAAATTTTGGGAGATTCTGAATCATTCGATCCGCGAAAAATCACCGATTCTTTCAGACTCCTCGAACACACGCCAGCTCCTTCAAACACACGTGCCCGTGACACCTTCGACTCAACGACCACGATCCTGTTACGTCATCGATCACACACAGTTACACAATACACACGCACGCTGCGTCCGACATGCTGCGTTTCGTTTAATTACTCCGTAAACAAGGGAAATTTGGGCTTCCGAGCTGCAACACGCCTCGCATCTGCGCTCGATACACGCGAAATTCCACCATCAGCAGAATCTCACGCAACCCAGATGGCTTTGGTTTTAACCCGCAACGCCGTATATGGCGAGTCCTTGCAAATCCTAATGAACGAGGAAACATTCCACGACGATATTTTTCGTCGATACGGGAATGGAATTTCGCGTGTAGGTGTCCTCACACAGCACTTGGTTCTACCACCTCGACCTCACACCGGTGCAACCCTCGTCGACGAAAAAATACCGAAACTTGGACCTTGAACGCTCGCAGCAGACCGTAAAAAAATCAAACACACGTCGTACAAACGTCCAAAGAAAAAGGAAGACCGAACAGGAAGTCACACTTGGAAGTACGAGACATCTACAGGATACGTGTTGTCAGTTGCATAATCTCTCGTGTAGATACCAGATAGGTAGTTAGGTAGTTAGGTACACGTCAAATGGACGCTGCGGTTCCAGGTCGTCGGCGCACGTACAAGATACGCGAGCCACAACCGTACAATCCTTCGATACCACGAATATTAATCGCGTCCGCTACGAAGGGTTCGAAACTTAGGTTACGATGCCCGCTTCGCGATCTCGAAACAACCATTAATTTTCATCTCGAATAACAAATCGATTAACGACCAATTATTAAGGTTTATTTGCATACTTTGGCTATTACGACGACGACGACGACGACCACCACCACCACCACCACCACACATACACATTACACACCGTCACCATCACAGTCGACGCCCAAATTTCTTACGTAACCCGGTTATCGTTTTACGCTTCCTACGCTACAATTTTTTCTCTTGGGCTGGCGCGCGGTCGGTCTTGTTTTCGCGTCACATCTCGATTTAATTGCATAATCGTAATACTGTATATACAGTATTTTTAAGTACCATTTTCACAACGGATGTAAGTAAACAAACGATTTATACCTACATATCGTATACGAACGACCTTGCCAAATACCATCTCGACACGTCCACGCACTCCGCATCATCGTCGCCGGATCGCGTTACTCATCTATCGCCCTTCCATCGTTCAACTTTTACTTCCATTGCAACTCGAGATCTTGCCGCAGCCGCAGTTTCGAAAACTTCCCCTTCGGTCGGATATCGAATCCTCTTCGAGGTTTGCGTTTACACGCGGCAGACGTCATAATCTCACCGTCCAACGTACCGTATTACCAGCGTAATTAATTTTAATTCATTCGATACTTTAATTAAAAGAACTCTTCGTGTTTACCATAAAAAAGCCATAAATCTAGACTCGTTACGATTTAACCTCCCTTCACGCAGCGCCTATGCCTATCGATCGTATTCGACTTCATCGCCCTTTTACAAGGTGTCAATCAAAAATCCAGTTTTACCTCTTTCTACTCCGGGGCCCGACTAGCGTGATAAAGATATACTCGTATTACATACAGTATACTGTATACACCAACGTCGTTAATCATCGAATAAGAATCGCTTTAAACCCACCCATAGCATCATCGTTCGCGATGATTTTAATTTTGCTCACGAGGTTTTCCTTCTTCACTTGTTTAAAAAAGCTCATCCTCCCTTCCCTTTGACAGTCACGAACCGAAGTTGTAATTCTCTTTAAGGTGAGACACGTTCATGAACAAACTTTCAGACCACTACTCTCACCTCTTTTTGAGAAAAAAATTTCTAATTGAAAAACAGATAACGGTAAGAGAGGGAGGTTGAAATTTTGATATGCGGTAAACTTTTACTGTATACGAGTATACTGTACATACAGTTGCAGTATGATGAATGATGATCCATACACAAAAATCGACAACCTTCCACCTTCATTTTACCACCTTGTTCTTTTTTTTTTTCAACTATGCCTCTGCTGAGTGAAAAATTTAAAACTTGGGTGGTAGATGCCCTATTGACCCCCAAATAATGAAAAAATTTTTTCAAAATTTTCACTCAGCGGCATCGTGGTGAAAAGTAATGAATTCAAGTGCGCGCGCGGTCATCTGCATGCCCCACTGTGCGTTAGTGCTTCATTCGTAACAACGCGCCACGTTAGGCTCGTCGTTGCATGAAACGACGTGGTAAGCGTTTCACGTAATAACGTTAACGTACGAGTCTAATGCGGCGCGATGTTACGAACGAAGCGCTACTCCACGGTGCAAAATGCGGATGACCGCGCGCGCGCTTGAAATTATTACTTGAACAATTTCTTTTCTCGAAATCTACCGATTTTTGGGTCTTTGGCTGTATAACGTGTTTTGTTACGAATAAATTGAAGATAATTTTGCGATTTTTTTGATTTTTTTCGAGTTGAAAAAGTCGATTCTTGTACTGTTTTTTAGTTATTCGACATGATACCGCCGAGCGAAAATTTTGAAAAAATATTTACATTATTTAGGGGTCAATAGAGCATCGCATCTACCACCCAAGTTTCAAAATGTTCACTTAGCGGGGCGATAGTTTAATTAAATTTCAATTTCCCCCTCTCGTGGTTTGAAAAAAAAAATTCCCGTCTGTTTTTCAATTAGGAATTTCTTTCTCAAAAAGGGGTGAGAGTAGTGGTCTGAAATTTTTCTCGTGAACGTATCTCAACAGTATCTAACTACCACTTTAATTTCGATTTTTTCAAACGACGCAAAGGCCGAATCGGCCTGCTTACAGTGCTTAGCTGCTTACTCGGTTACGGCCTTTTACTAGGATTTTTTCCTGGCAAATCAAAGCTCGTGGCCTCGTAATGTAAAAAAAGGTGGAAAATTCCGCAAAAATCCTCGACTTTGGAAATATTCCAAGGCTGATAGGCACGTAGCCTAGCCACGTAGGCACGTACATCTTCGAATCTCGAATCGACTTCAAAACTGACATATGTACGTACTCCTCTCATTTACTTTCGATATCGCGCACAGCTGCACCCCGCACACTTCGATCTCACGTAATTCGTCGAACTACGAAGCTGCGCATTCTTAACGCGTATACTAAATTCGTTAAACTCGTTCCCCCAAAGCACAAACCTCGCTCGTAAGCGCCGCTAAATGCGAGTGGGAACTCGGGAAGCCATAACTCACGCTATTTTTCGCCAATAAAATACGGTATTTTGGTGGTAAAAAATGCACACATTACGCCTCGGCAGGATATGATAAACGATTACAATCGATTACGCGCGTATTTACAAATTTAAAAATGTCCTAAACGATCGTGACTAATTTCGTCAATTCGCCGCGTCTCGTCGTTGCGTCGAATAGATCAACCCACTCGAACGTACCGAACGGTGAAAAAAAACCAATCACGGTCACTAACCCTGGAAAAAATTTTTCAAATGGTGAAATTTTTATTTTTTCAGCAATTAAAACAAGCCGCTGGAGAAAAAGATGAACCGCAAGGCCGCAGGAAGAACAACATATTACGTATGTACACTACATTCAATTAACTCGAGTTATTTCAGCGAATTCTATTAAACATTCCTTCGGTTCGAAGATAATTTATATCTCGAGTTGCCGATACAATGAAAAATGAAAAAAAAAAAAAAAAAAATGAAAACGGACGTGTAACTAAAAAGGAATAATAATAACGGAGTTTCGTCCAAATACGAGTAGAGCCTCGACTCGTACACATATGAAACTAGTATCTCGTTTTATTAAAAACTCTATTACTCGTAATGTATCTCACATTAGTACGAGTAAGACTCATACGCAGCGAAAAGAAAACACTACAAATATGAAAATACCGCAATTGTTTCTCTTTCTTGCGCCGAATGAAATTTCTCATAACCGGTTTTCCTCGAATATAATCCGTGACAGATTCTGGCCGCAAAGCGGCTTTTCGTACTAATTTTTTTCACTTCATCTATCGTTTCCTCCCGAAATACAGTACATACTCGATTCGGAACCATCTGGACGGTGGACGCGCGTTCGATACATGCGAACTTCCTCAGTTCCTCGCGCTCTCGGCTATTCCGTTGCAACGTGTTTTCAAATTCCGACAAGAATAAACAACGCGAAAAAAACATATTCATTTAACAATGTTATAATTCGTTTTGACAAGCCGTCCGGTCTCGTATAAAAACTCGTTAAGTAATGCACATGTACGTAGACGTACACATACACATACAGTACGTAGACAACTAGACATTAGACAATTAGACATACGAGTACGAGTACACTACACAAGTACAAATACACAGCGATCAGCAGAAATCACGAATGGTACGGTACGGTACGCAAGGCGTACAATGAGACCGTACCGAGTTCGCGTTTAAAATTCATTTTCATGTACATGTACCTAATCTACCTATTTACCTAAACTGGTTGTACGAGTAATACGATATTATTATTCGGCATTCGGCCGAGCAAAGATTACCCATTTACTATGACTTGTGATCGTATACCCGTAGTTCTGGCAATAATCTATCGAGATTAATCATACCATTTTCGTGATACTCGTCCGTGATATAGAGGGTCGGTGAAGTAATATGCAAGAGGAAGGGAACTTATCTCGCGTCTAGCGTAAGAAAATTCAATAAAATCAACTCGCGCACAAGCCCGCAACACGGTCACGGTGCGGCATTTTCATGTTGCTTCGCGACAATACGTTCACTACGTGTAACATGCCATTGAACATCGTCGTATCAAGTCATTAAAGATGTCATCACGACCACACTGCCGCCACGATACGATCACATGTCACTCACTATCACGACACGTCACCTATGACAAGTTACTATAGTGGCATGATAACTCATGACTATGATACGTCACCACAACTATGTAATTAGACATGTCGTCACAGCACGTTACTATGACATGACAACATA
>QBDW01006046.1:0-32697 GCA_003261595.1 Maconellicoccus hirsutus | reverse complement strand
CGTCACCTATGACAAGTTACTATAGTGGCATGATAACTCATGACTATGATACGTCACCACAACTATGTAAGTAGACATGTCGTCACAGCACGTTACTATGACACGACAACATAACAATGATAACTATGATACGTCGCCATGCCAATGACGTGTCATCTACGACACGTTATGATGATATAAAAACATCAAGATCGTTACTTATGAGTATGACCATGACATGTCACCAGAGAGAGAGAGAGAGAGAGAGAGAGAGAGAGAGAGAGAGAGAGAGAGAGAGAGAGAGAGAGAGAGAGAGAGAGAGAGAGAGTGTGTGTGTGTGTGTGTGTGTGTGTGTGTGTGTGTGTGTAAGGGTGAAATGAACATCTACGTAAACTGTAAACGTAATGATATCAACAACAACAAATGTGCAATGAACTTGTACGGTAGTAGTACGATTAAGTAAACTATTTCAATAGCGAATACTGCAGGTACATACATTATTGACATACTCGTAAATCTATATGAAATATATATATAAAATGATGGGCGTTTTCTTTGTGACGTCATCACGCGGGAACAAGCAAACCGAACTTTGTCAAATTTTCAACATAGTAAATTACCAGAAAATTACCGGTAAATTACTGCAAATACTGCGAACTCACGGTAATTATTGCAACGTACCTATCAAGATTGTATCGTAAAATGACGTTTGCAACAATTTTGCTGTCATTCGCCTTCCCGTAATTACGGTAATTTACCCCAAATGCGATAAGCTTCTGATTTACGCGTAGATCTCAGCTAAAAGGCCGAGAAGATTTTTGTAACCATCAATTACAATTGAGAGTTATAATGAATAGAAAAAAAATGGAGTATGCGGTAGGGAGCACTGCGAAGCAATGCGAGGGGGGGGGGGTTTGGAGGCGAAGCCCCCAACTAGCAAGGCTAGTTATGCATAACCGTATACAACTAGAGACTGATAGAATGACTAGCCGGTTATAGCCTATGTATAACGTGTTTACAGTATAGAAGAGTGTATGTGTAGGTAGCTAGGTACCTACGGACATCACACATAGTAGTGCGGTGCACACGTTACACATAGTACATACAGGCGTATCTCTCTCTCTCTCTCTCTCTCTCTATACATACTCGTATATATAAATAATAAATATACAGTCCGTTTCTGATAGTTGCACTGACGGTCCGACGTAGTCTCAATCGGGTCTCACAACGTTTCTCCATTGTGGTCAGTTTTCTATGATACGCGTAGTTAGCTAGATAGCTATTAGCTACCCAGCAATGCGTAGGCAAATTTTCATCCAGGCCTCACATAGGTAGTCTATGTACTGTCCGCTTCCGCATTTATTTTATACAGATTTAGTTCACGCAAACACTCAGTGTAGAGTTTGCAGCAAACTGTATCTAAATTGCTAGATATGGCAGCAGCAGCACCAACGTTCCGTAACATGTATCTGGGAGCGTGTGTCTATTTCCCTAGCCCTCCGGCACGGATAGTGCCTAAAATGGCAAGAATGAATGGCCAATTTCATTCCCCCTGCCGTCTCTGTAACCGTTGTAGAAATGCTGGGTCTCAGGTAGTCTGCATCTGTGCATCATACACATACGAGTACGTATCACCGGGCCTCACAAACATAGTGTAAACTGTAAAGATCGCTCTGTTCACGAAAATGAATTGCGGCCGTTAAACCAACGATCAACCAAGTTCATTCGTCGTAAACTCGTAACAATATAGTAGCTAAAACTGCGTTTTAGCAAATTATCGTCAATTTAACGTACTGTACGAGTGTGAGTGTATGTAGATGCGTGCATGTGTATACATGGTAAATGACCTTCGCACTCTGATTAAAATATGATGTAACGCTTTTTATTTTTATAATATTTTTTCTTATTTTCATACTACGTACTGCACATACACGAGTATACTTACGAGTATTACGACTCGATAAACGGATAAACGTACATTATTCATACCTACGCCGCCATCACCACACCACCACACAAAATGTAATAAGTTAGTATAGTACGTGACATACCTAGATCTACTACTTAGTGCCTACTAGTCCACGTACAAGCAGTAGGTAGAGAGGTACATCTACATTCATGTATACTAAATACAATAAAGGTCGATGGTCATGTTTCGGCCGCATGCATTTACCGTACCGTATCGGTAATTCGATATATTACATAAGTATAACTTGACACGAACTTCCGTCTCCGCAGCATGACGTATTTTACCCGCCCCCTGACATCTGACACCCAACACCTAGCACCCAGCATCCAGCACCCAGCACCCAGCTCCTAGCACCCAATATCTACCACCTACCACCTACTCCCAAGTACCTATTTGCTATACCTAATGAACTACGTGGCTCTGGCTACGTAAGATTCTCGCAAATGCGAAACAGTACATCACGTGGTACGTCGTATGTCTACGTAGATGAGCATTAGGCATGCTTCATACCTAAATAAGTAATAACACGTTCGTTGACCCTTACACAACGTTTTTTGTACTTGTTGTAAATACGAGTATGTGGTTTAGGTAACACTAGTAGGTGGAGGTACTACGATAATCCAACTCTGTAAAATATCATTTCCATCAATTTTATTCGTTCGTTCGTCAGCTGCAACAACAGGGCGTAGGCACTTTGCCATAAAACTATTAGGCATTATAAACAATACCAATTTGCAAAAAAATTTACTATAGGAAGGTGTAGGTACCAGGTACTAGGTAGTAGGTAGTAGGTCAGATAGTAGGTATCTTGAAAATTCAAACGATAGAAGTAGGCCACGTAGTACGTAGTACGTACGAGTACATTACATACGTAAATCAGTATTCAGAACTGCAGTAGATGATTAACCCTAGATTAGATTCCTACACTTCAAATTACCGACGTTAATACTACACGGGGTGAAATTTCACCCATTTACTTTTTTGCATTTAAAATTATCGAGTAGTTTCGGACGTGTGGTAATATTGATAGACGTTTGATAATTTGTACCTTACGAGTAACATGCAATGTGATTGAAAATACCCGTTTTGACCACCCGGTTGCATACCTTACTCCCTGAAAATTTTGGTCAAGATTGAGGTGTGAAATTTTGAAAATAACCATTTTTCCTCCAAGACGCTTATTTAAATTTTTTTCGACGACTGCAACAGATGTAGCGCCACCTAGTAAGCTGCTTCGACCCTATATGAATTACTATTGTACTGCGACAAGTGATAAATACTCGTACGAGCAAAACTGTTGCAGTGCAACAATGATCGCATACCGGGCTAATGAACGAAACTTGCTCTCGGGTGAAATTTCACCCAGTGTAGTTTTCTCGGGTTAAAGAAAGTCTAAAGACATCTATTTGTACCTCACCTATGCGGCTCCACCAATAGACAGGCCCACTTAGATTTAGGTACATACGGTATGTAGTACGTAACGTACACAAACGTTCTTTCTAACTTATCTTAAATATCTACTCGCATCAAAACGATAAACGACACAACGAAGTAACTAAACACGTAGATAAAGGTACTCGTACTCTACTCGAGTACAATTGTACAAATATGTACTTGACAGATTATAAGCATCGAGGCGAATCTTCCGAGCGCAAATGAAGTGTCGGTAGGTAGGTACTAGGTACTAGGTAGAGGTGAAGAAGCGCAACAGCACTTTCAGGCGTTGTAACAGAATTAAACCTTTAACCTAAGTAATGAGAGAAAAACCCACCAACTATTAGCGCGCGAATATACTCGTAACACGTTATTATTGCTACGTATAAGTAGGCTACTTACTATTTAGGCCCACAACTTGCTTTAAAAAAAAACGACGACGACGACGACGACTAAACCATAATGATATAAATAATAATAACGACAACAATAAATATAACAATAATAGCCAATACGTATGCAAGGGCCAGGGGCAGTTACAAGGGTATTTTGCCACATCTCGATATCCGGTCCGGTTTCCAATAAAAGTGCAAATGATAATCGATGTTGGGAGGAAGCAGCTGGTAGAAGAGAAAAAGGGATGATAAATTGATAATAAACAGCGTTGAAAACTTATACGGGGGTAGCTCGGTACTATTTATTACTGACTTTAGTCACACCTTTCTCAAAACCTGTAACCGCTTGTACAGTTAAACGTCCAAGAATACGTACACGACCTCATAATAATTCCGTAATTTAGCAACGCTACTTGATAAAACAATTAAAAAACTATCAAAAAATTTATTTTAACTGCGTTGCCAAGTATAGGTATGAACTTGAAGTTATAAGCAAAAAGTACTCGTCTTAATTGTCTACGGCCCAATTAATTGTAACAGTAAGGAGCGTTTTTACATGGAAGTGACCAAGTACGAGTACATCTACATACTGTACGAGTATGTAGGCCTATACTTAATTTGAATGATGAATGATACACTTGCACTTATGCTGATACAGAATTCGGGAAGTGGAGGAAAAAATTACTATAAAATGCGGTTAAAATGCGGTTAGCTAGATTGAACATGCTCAAGTTTTTAATTTTCGCATTCTTGCGAAGTTGTGACCAAAAGTCCAAAAAAAGGAAAACGGGTTTTTTACTCATACGTCGCGTCGCGTCTCGTCGTACCTCAATTTAAGCGACTACATATGTAGTTGTCTCACTTATCACCATATCGCACACAAATACGAGTACGTCTACGTATACACTCGTACACTACAGTGATGGCGACAATGCGAAGGCCGCATCCGATATACTCGTATGTACGAGTATAACGCCGGATGGCTCAAACAAACCTTTAATATTTCGATACGCTCTCGTATCTGTGAAAAACACCTCAAAATCCGAGTGTGCAGGAGAGATACAGCATGTAGTAGGCCTATGTACCTGCGACTAACGTTTTCAACTTTTTGGTTGGTAGGCTCTGGGCTCGTGGCTTTAGCTTTGGCCAAGTGGTATAGGCGTTAAGAGGGGGTCGTGAAAACAAAATTCAGACGATTTTGACCAAATCTACAGAGACTTTCATTTTGATTTGAAAGTTACTCGGAAGAAATTTCAGCCTTAGGGGTAACTCTGAAGGGTGAAGGGGAAAAGTGAATCCACAAAGAAGAAACATTTTCGAAAAAATTCGCTCTGACCCCTGCAAACCCGCTTCGGGACTAAATGACCATGTACAGAAGGTAATATTCAGATTATACGTCGATCTATGATGCGATTGCCGTCGAAATCTGAGACCACTTTTGGAGTTGTGTCCAAGTAGAGGGTCGAAAAGTTGCAAATCTAGTATTCTTTTTTCATTGAATTCGTAGAGTCAATCAGACAATTACGATCACCTATTTGACATTTGCATTTGTGACAGGGCTGTGAAATTTCGCATACATCCTACTTGGGTGGGTGTGGGTGTGTAGAAAACGATAACCAAAGAATGCCCAACTTCCCTGCTCCAGTTTTGGGCCACACAAACACCCCTTCCCCCACTTTCGAGCGAAGGTACGGCAATGATGGTGGCGTCGTTTCCATCTAAATTGAACATGTCTTACGCTCTTACGTTCGCAATAACGATAAAAAAAAGTAGCTTTATCATTTGAACAATACTTACGAATACTATAGATAAAATTCACGGTTGCTTTTACCGCAATTAAGTAAATGAAATTGTCTTGCGGATTAACGTTGTTAAGCATCGCTCTTCAACTTTTCCTGCACAATCCGTTATCTTTTATTTAATTACACAGATAATTTATTATCACTATCGTAAGTAGATACAAGAAAAACGCTATATTTTTTTTCCTAAAAGTCAACATAACGTCCAACACGTGTTTACCGCTCGTTTTAAACCTTAAAGCTGGTCCCAGTCATATATTTTTCAGCACATACATATATACGTAATACGTATGTGCTTTGATGTACTTAACTACTTATACTTAACTAGATAACTACTTAGACTATACGTACATACTGTATGTACTTCAGTAGCCAGTAGATCTAGATACTAGATACAGATAGTACATAGAGGGACTAGGATGTAGGTTGCTTAGCTACCAACAAGTAGCTCGTACATAATATTGATACCTCACTACCTAGTACCTAGTACCTACGTCATCTAGCATCCTTCATGCACGTAAAGTAACGCAAAATTCATTTTCCCATGAGACGGAGGCAGAGCCGTGCAGAGAAAATACGGACCTCACTTCCCCTTCCCTTGAAAGGGCCCAACATTACAAGGGCTTAAAACACACGCGGGCCCTTAAAACATCAGAGCCCAAAGGAAAATTCCGAATTTTCTGATTGGGTTTGGGTGGAGGAGTGGAGGAGGGCAGAAGGAGGGCAAGCCAAAAAAGTTAGTATAGACGTGCGCAAGTACACTCTATAAAATAGGTACGTAGACGACTAGACGCAGACGTACTACTCGTAAGTACGTAATACGCCTAATAATTTATGAGCATTCTACTACCTAGTACCTACCTACCTACCTACCTACCTACCTACCTACCTACCATCAGACTACATGCCGTAATTCCTACATAATACAAATATTTAAACCTACTTATGAATACGCCCAAAATAAGAATGAAGTAGATATTTGCCCAATTTACAATTTTGCGGTGCCCTACGCGTAATTTTCATTTTAATTCTCATGTTTATTCCGCAGGCGTACGAATTGTCCAAGTTTTCACCTAAGTACCTTGAAATCGCTATTTTTTCGATGTTTGGGCTATGGATTACGTCACTGGCGCAAAGTTTAGCAACTATAATCGGAGATGATTCGGTATTTTTTTAAATTAAACTTTTGCTTTTTTTTCACGTCGTTGCCTACGCTTCTACGACGTTCTCGTTTACCGTCTATTGTACACGTTTTTTCTTTTTCTTTTTTTTTCTTCCATTCGCTTCACTGAATGCCAGCAAGAAAGCTCATCAAACAGGAAAGATTCGATAAAAAAACCAAACGAGACGAACAAATTCGACGAACAACCTTTAAACGAGAAAATAAACAACGGATATCCGGTGTATCCTCAAGAAAATGCCCAGGAACAGGCGACGGAAGGTTCCAAGTTGAGCGTCGAACTGAGGAGATCTACGGTAAGCATTTCGTAGGCGTATCGAACGCTTCTACTCTAATCCGGCGCGTATGCGGACGTACTCGTACTGACACTGAAGGCGAGAATTTTTTTACAGCTCTTCCATCGAAGTAGTTTCGCTAGCATTAAATCGAACGCTAAATTATCGAAATTAGCCATCGTTATACTCGCGGGAGATTGCATGAATAACTTCATGGATGGAATTTCAATCGGCGCCGGGTACTCTTACCATTTATCTACTGGTATCAAGTTATCGACAGCGATAGCGTTCGAAGAATACACACATAAATTAGGTAAAACAAAAAGCCACCGTTTACGTTTTGGAAACTCCATTTTTTTTTCTTTTTTTTTTTTTTACGTCTGATACCAATACATTAAAGAAGAACTATCAAATCGCTTTTGGATTAAAAACCAATCTGCGGTTTGCGAACGGAGCGGGAATTTTTAATTTTGATTAACTTTATCGATATTTCCTCTTTTGCGAGTTTCCAATTACCACATTAAATAAATAAAAATGACCAAACGTACTCGAAAGGATAGTGTCGCTGTCGCGGTATGCGACGTTTTCTTCTAATTCGTCGATTGATAGGCGAGAAGAGGAAGAGACCTGAATGAGGATGAAAAATCATTCTTACAAGATACCTACTGAGATAAACATTGAAAATTTTCGAATAAAATTCACGAGAAAAAATAGTCGTCGCCGGACAAGCTAAGAACTACTGTGTAGTATAGTGTTGGAAGTAACAGCAACGCGCGCCAAAAATCTTGTACCTAGCTAGCAGCTACATACCTGGTACCTAACTAGTAACTACCTACCACCCCGTACCCAGGTCTACGTATCAAGTGCATATCGAATAACAGGTATTGGGTATTAGGTAGAGATACTAGGTAGAAGAGCTACATGTGTAAGTGAGGGCATGGGCAGTTGGGCACCGCGATATCTCGCTGCCGGTTAGACAATAGACATTTGGAAGAAATCTTGAGCGGTAAAATGGTTGGCGTTTAGCACGCGCAAGCACGCTCGATTCATTTCAAACGAATGATTCACGCGATTATCGTTATTTGACGACTATCACCATCGCTATCTTTATTTCTAATCAAATAATTCAAAAGGCTTACCGTTCTGTGGAATGGCCTCAACATCTAGAGGCAATTTCAATTAATCTTATCTGAAAACACACGTTTGATAACATTAAAATATTGTTATTTTATGATACAGTACATGTACACACATTTACTACATGCAGTAGGTAGCTAACTAGCTATAGCTAGGTAGTAGGTAGTAGGTAGCTAGGTACATGGTACCGGGTGGCCCCTCCGGCGAATAAACCACTTTTTTCGGTTTTATAATAAAAATGGCTGCGGTGGCTTACTCAGTGTTCAATTAGATATGATTTCCTTCATTAAAAAAATCAAATTTAGTCATGTCAATTCATTCTCAAGTAGAAAAGTTGCAATGATGTAGTTTTTATCACTTTTTTTTCGGTTCTATAGTGAAGATGGCAACAATGACTTATAAAATATTTGATTGAACGTCTTCTTCTTTGATGAAAAACAAAATTCATTCTCATCATTCTACTTCTACTGGTAAGTTGAAAAACTGCAGTTTATTCAGTGCTTTCAGACTTGACAAAAAGTACATGCATATGTAAATTGCGATGTTTCAACTAGAGAATGAATTGATAAGGCTAAATTTGATTTTTTATGGAAGAAAATGATTTCCAATTTAACATGGTTCCAAGTCGTTACTATCGTTTTTACATAAAAACCGAATAGGTAAAGTAATTTATTTTCCCTGGAGAGAAGAGGGGCACGAACAATCAGTCAACCGGTACACCTATTACCTATTACCAGTTACCTGTTACCTAATACCTAATTACCTATACATAGATTCATATTGTGTATGTAGTGCGATGTGCGTAGAATTGTAGATGGTACTCTATTACGCAACACGCAGTACATGGATGCAGAGCACCAAGCACGCCACATGGTACTGCACACTACATATGTAATAGTAGTTCATGTTTAGGTATAGGTACTAGGCAGCTGGGTAGTGGGTAGCTGGGTACATAGGATCTAGGATCTCCTATCTCATACCTATAGTATGTAATGTACTAGTTAGTCGCATTTGTGGAAGGACACAGTGGCGTAGCCAGGATTTTGGCATGGGAGGGGGGCAAAACGAGTCCAGGTAGTCAAATTTTTTTTTAACTAGTGGGAAACCAGAAATTGCAAACGATTTATTTACCTATTCATTTATTTTATAAACAAACTACGATACGTCGAAACAAACAATAAAACAAAACAAAAATTGGTAAAAATGTTCAACTCAGGATCAATCGTCCTTCGCCCGGCTCCAGTCACCTAGTTCCATTCGCCTAGGCTTGGTAGTGGCGAATCGATGGATGACTGAATCGATATTTAAATCCAAATCTTTATGGATGTTTAACAACGCTAATCCATTCAAACGGTCTTCTCCCATCGTTATCATCGTCTATTTCATGGTTTTCGTATACATAGGAGTAACATTTTCATAAATTTCATATTTTTAGTAAAAAAAAAAAAGGCCATGGGAGGGGGAAGGGGGCAATTGCCCCCCCCTGGCTACGCCACTGGAAGGACACGCATATTACATGGTACTACACGCAAAATACCAAGTACCTGCAGCCATCGGCATCGGTATCGTATCTACGAGTTACTTGTTGTTTCAGGGGATTTCGCCATCGTATTTCAATCTGGCATATCTATGAAACGAGTATTGTTTTGGAACTACAGCACTTCGTGCGCTTGCTTCGTAGGAGTAGTGATAGGAATAGCGCTTGGCAATCTTCAATATTCTCAATTTATATTCTCGTTTGCCAGCGGATTATTCTTGTTCATAGCTCTCTCGAACATGGTAAGTAAGTATTAGGTAATAGGTAAATAACCTACGACACCTGTTACCCGTGCACGAGTATCACCTCGCCAACTTCTCACTATTCGTTTATTTTTTTCTTCTTACATATTTACCTATCTATATTTTTTGCTACAGATACCGGAATTACAAAATATGTTGAACGACAGCTTGAAAAAAAGTAAAAAATCAGCGTTGATAGCGTTACTCGAGCAACACGTCGGATTTATTTTAGCATTCGTAGTATTAATTATAACGTCCGTAATGCTGAACGTTAATCCGGATTTCAGACAATGAATCGTTAAAATTGTAAAAATTATTATTCTTCTATGTTACCATTTTCGTTGCTGTGTACTTTTCATCTATGTGTTTGTGTATGTCTGTGTGTGTGTGTACAAGTACAACTACATACAAATAGGTATGTATATATTACGAGTACCTTACCTATACCTACCTACGTTTTAAGTGAAACGTGATATGTAATTTATTGTAACGTGATTTTTCAATCAAACGACTCTGCTTTTATCAGCAGTACGAGTAAGATTGTTTTCACGTACGTAAGTAAAGTACTCGTACATGTACAGTACGTCTACGTATGTAACATATGTGTATATAGCCTATAGGTACATTTTTTTCATTGTTCGTAAATTTACTAATTAATCGTGCAACGCTTCGTAACGATTAATTCAACGTCACTGACACCATCGCAACTCGCTTCATCTCCTTTAAAATTTCCCTAAAATTTACGCAGCATGCAGTATGCAGCATGCACCATCCTCCGTCGAATGTACATTGTAGTAATTGTTTGCGGTACGATTTGCTGCGCGAAAAACATCGCATCGTTACCATCGGCCGCCATTCTACATAACAAGTCGCGCGATTTCACCAAGATTTTAACTTTTACTTGGTATCTCTTTCCAAAGTTTTTCGTTCGAATACCTAATTGGCGAATAAATTTTTTCGATTTATCTAATACTTTTTTCGTCCTTCTCTCCTTTCTTCCTTTACGTCGGCTCGCTCGATTCCAAAAGTGCCGAGTACATGTGCGTGGAGCGCAGAAATACGTAACGTAGGTCTACCTTCTACCTTTTCCCAGACCCGAGCTGAGTAATACGAGTAAATATGTGTGAAAGTACGTACACCAATCGAATAACCGTATACGAATGAATTGAAAAATTTTCGTTTCATTTTCAAACTTGGAATACGTAACACGTAAGGTCGCTGGTCGAACGATTCCACCGTCTGATAAGATTCACAAGTGAAAAGGTAGTAGGTCTAGGTCTAGGTCTAGATACTAGGTACTTTCGAGTTCCGAACCAGCGATCATGTCTTTAGTTAGAGGTTACACCTACCTAAACAAGTGACTGTGGACCTACAACGAATACAGCGCGACACGAATAACCTTCCACGTAGCAGGGTAGCAGCCAGTAGGTTGCTAGGTAAGTAGGTATACTAAGAGTACAAACGTGTAACATGTAGCACGTACGTCTAACCTTATAGGCGTCCCATAAACCCGCGTTCTTTTCTTCTTTTTCTTCGGTCTAAAACGAAAGAAAAAAATAACGGCTCTAGAAAATACAATAATACGTATATTCGTAATCGCGATGAAATAAAAACATTAAACGGAAATCGTTATACGTAGAATGAACTTGAATTACCAAACGCGATATACGAATAACGAATTACCATTGAACTAGCGATAAAACAATACCTTGATAAGTATTCAGCTAATAATAATCAACAGGATGAGACGAAAAAATATACACCGTTCGTACATCTTAAAATCTAAGTCTGGTAAAATTGAGGAAATAGGGAATGAGAAAAGAAGTATGAATAGTCTTGACGACCAGAATAAAGTGACTAGATTTAGTTGGTGGTAGATATTTTCGACTCGGAAATGAGAAAAAGAACGAAAACGATATGAAATAACAAAAATATGGTATGGTAGTGGTAGTGGTAGTGGTAGTGGCAGCGGTAGTTGGTCTTCTTGGTACGTAGATGGCAGATAGTATTAGGTAGAGATACGCTGCTACGGCACTACGCTGAGCTGGTAGCGTAATTGGTAATAGTTGCGTAATAAAACAATAGGACACCTTTGCTGAAATCAGCCGAACCGGTTGACTCCCAAAAAGAGCGCAAATTCAAGCGAAAAATTCCGTCTTCGACGTGAGTTCGTATTCGATTTCTTCATTTTTATACATTTCCAATAACTGCGAAAAGAACGACGGAAATAAATTACTTTGCGTTTTTCGTAATCTACCGTTTTTCATTTTTGTGTAGGTGCGCTAATCGTATAGGCCTGAGTCGCCCGATATCCGATTACGGTACGGACAAGGTAACAATGGTACCGAGTATCCGAATACGAGTCTACTTGGCCGTCACAACCCGCTACGCACTTTCGTTGACTGGACAACAGATACGTATTCGAGTGGAGCCTCCACTATCTAGAGTCTGCTACCTCTCTATACTCGTAAAGGCTTATCAGCTATTCGCAAGAAAACACGATTCTTTCACCTGTATTCGTAATAAGTACTGCGGTACTTACGTCGTTTACTTCTTTCACGAGATTTTGTTTCTCTTTTTCGTGCTTAGCGGTCATTTTATCTTTTTCTCGGGAATGTTTAATCTGTGGACACGATTTGTAAAAACATTCTATTTTATCGAGTTCCTTATAACATCGAATAGCTACAAGCAACAAGCAACAATCAACAACCTACGATCTACACCTACCTGCAGTGTTTTCCTTTCTTCCATAAATTTTTTCGTATTATTTTGCTTCTTTTCCCTCAACCTTCGATCTTTATCACCTTTAGTTTTCAGCGTCTTGTCGTTTTGTACTTCTTTCATCGTTTCGACAGATATCTTAGCCTGTTTGGTGTTCATTTGTTTCAAATCTCTGAAATCGCAATTGTCGTATCATACGCACTACCCGTCGTATTACATAGACCGTCAAACCGGCAAGCTGGTTACCTTTCGTATTTCGCATCAAGTTGCTTAATTTGATTGCTTTGAACGATTTCGATGACTTTATCTAAAGCTTCTCGCTGCTCGTTGACTTGATTCTTTAGTAATTCCCATTCCTCCTTTCGATGTCGTTCGATCATCTCGGACCACTGCATCACCTGCTCGGCGATCATCTTCTTAATTGAAGCGTCGTTTATCAGATCCGGTTTGCTGCAAAATTAAACGAAACGGAAAATAAGTTATAAGCAGCACGATCGATGGAATTCGCGAGCGGCACATCGGCTTTACCTTTTTCCTTTGACCGCTTTTTCGATGGTGGTACATTGTTGTTTTTGTACGACGAGCTTCTCTTTAAGATGCTTCTTACGCAACGCGTCCAATTCTTTTTGCTGTTTACGACCGGTTTTTTGGAAACTTTTTTCGTTTCGTAAAGTCTCCAACGTGATAGCTTCGAATACAACCTCCTCTGAAAAATAGAAACGAATGCGAAGCCAATTAGCCTACAAAGGTTACCGGTGGTTTTTAACTTTTCGCGCAAATTCATAGGTATCAGGCGTGGTAGTAGGTGGCTAAGCACTCGCCTTTTTTCTCTTCTTCTTTTTTCGTTTTGCTGCCTTTTTTTACCGGAGCTGAACCAGCAGCACCTGCCGTGGCCGACGAACTGCCCCCGGGAACGTCTTTGATGTCCGTTTCTTCGATTCCCATAGCTTTCATCTGTTGAGCTCTTTTCTCCTGCGCCGATAAGAACGCTCGAGGATCGGACAACGCCGCCATAAAATCTATCATCGTAATTGACAAACGATAACGCCGTTACATACGTAGTAGGACAAATGTTCGCATTCGGGGCAAATCAAAGAGCGAAACGAGCTCACCTTCGAATCCGTCCGGTACGTAAATCTTCAATTCGATATTACAAAACAACATAGGCAAAGACATCGGAAAATTGGCTTCCGTTCGTAACGAAATGTGTCTGTAACCGGCCTGTAGCCCGTCCAGCGGCAATATGCGTTGACCTAGTAACTTGTTATTCTCGTCGTAAACCCCGATTCGAAGCACGGCAAGATCCGGCAACACGACCTAACAACATACATACATACATACATACATACATACGCCATAGGTAGGCACTAGGCAAGTACGAGATACGAGGTACTGATAAATTGTGCCGACAAGGCGATAAAAAAAAATACGCGTATTAGGTCGCGCTTACTTTACGAAATAGGAAAGGTTCTTCGTTGTAGACCGGATTTAAGCCGTTGCTGGGAATCAACCTAGTACGGAACTCTTTACGAATGGTATCCGTAGGTAAACCGTACATATCTACTTCCACGTAAGTTCCGACTTTTTTATCCGATAAAAATTGTCCGGCGATAACCTGCGAATGTGGAACGAGCGTTAGCTTCGAAATGACAACCGCGCCACGCCGTCGTCTTCGCGTCCAAACAGACGACTCACCTGTACGGTACACTGAGCGGCAATTACACCGTCTACCGGCGTTTCGGCGAAAGGATCGAACTGCTTATCGGAACGTCGCATGAAATCCGGTTTCAGTAAATATCCGCAATTGCCGTTATACTCGAATTTACCTTGATTCAATTGCATCGGTAAGTCGGAAGTTTGAAAATTCAACGACACCATTTGACATCCCGCGTTCCAAAATACCTACGAAACGTTCCTTCGACGATTACTTCGATTCGGAGGTCCGCTCGTTGACGTTCGAGTCGTCTATGCCAACTCGCAACTCGCTTACCTGAGGCATGTAGTTGGACGAATCGGCTCGCGTGCCTTTCGGGTAAATTCTACTCATTTGTCTTTTGTTGTAATTCACAAATTCGATGGCTTGAGATTTCAAATAACCCAGGCCGGCGGTTTCGGCGAACGAACTCATATTATGATAGACGTTTTTGGCTGAGCAAATGCAAATCAACCCATTAGCCATTACTTTAATCCGTAAAAGAAAAGAAAAAACGCCAATACGTTGTAATTCGCTAATTACCATCGGCAACGTCGAATCCCTGAAATTTCACCGGCTGAGCGTAATTCACCATGGACGATAACCACGGATGAACGTTGGTCGTCGAACCGGTATACTGTATGGCGGCGGGCGTTATTTCTTCCGGAGCAGCTTCGATTTCCACCTGTCATCGGAATCGTAATACGTTATATACAGCAAATATATACGTAAATGCCCGTAAATATCGATACGCGAATAAATAGAACCCGCGCGGAAAATCGTCCAGCGAAAACTAAAAGTTTCCATTCGACGGCTCAACGTCGCCGTCGTCGTCGTCGTCGTCGTCGTTACCTTTTTCTCTTCCGGCGGATTCGACGACGCCGGAGCGGTAGCGTCCTCTTTTTCTTCGTCTTCGATGACGAACTGACCTTGTCTGAACAATTCCAATTCTTGCTTTTCTACTTCCGGTTTCAATCGTTTATTCTTTATTAAAATTTTCTTTTTCAGCAAACTCGGAGGTGGAAGCGCCGCGCCTGGCTCCAGCTGTGACATCAAAGTACTCGTAGGTATTTATAACTTCAAGTGGGTAGTAGGAGAGGTACTAACCCTATACCTAGCTAAGCTACTTAATACGTATTACGTACCGGATAATCTGGTAATGGTTCTTTCAACAGTAAATCGCCCAAAATTTCGTCGCAATATTTCGCCAATTTGTATTGTTGACTTTTGCAACAGTGATTTTCGAACGATAAAATTATCGGATAATCGGATGTGACAAATGCCGTATCTCTCAACGCGTATATTACATCCTGAAATAGTACAAACGATTATTCACCGATACAAGGACTCGCATTTCGAGTGCACGAATAGTTACAGTTAGGTTTTAATTTTACTAATATCCGACGACACGTTTTCGGATCATTACTCGCTTTCATCAAAAAAAAAATTTTAATATACCAACTACCTGATACCTATACCTATACCTACCTACCTACCTACCTACCTACCAAAAAGTACCGGGTGATTAAATGATCTTAGTCCCCTTGTCTAAAAAGTGATAAATTTTTCCAATTTTTCTGCCGTATAAAGAGGATTGGTAACATAGAAATATGAATTATGAAATAAAATTGATTTAATTTCGTTGTTTACGTTTGATAAAGGTACTTGATAATTACCCAGCCACTTTGTACGGCACAAAAATTCATTTCTTTTTAGACGAGGGGACTAAGATCATTTAATCACCTAATATAGCCTAAATATGTATTATGTACAATACAATAATATTAATATAGGTACTAAGTACCAGATTCCGGAGTATTGCGAGCATCTACAGAGTACATAATACATATACAAATGTATATATGCATTATGTGGCTTTTTGCACTATACGGTTTATGCGTCAGTAGCATCAGGTAATAAGAGTGTAAAGTAGTAAAACTGGACAACAAACGCGAGTATCTCAGATATCGCGATCGTCGCTTCGGTTACGCAACGAAACAATAAAACGATAGCAAACAAAATGGAAACCAGATACCAATCAGCTATGTCCTGATAATTACGCGTCGCGTCTCGACGAAAACACGAAAATACGCGTACCTTGAACAGAATATCGGTACACATGGCTTTGCCGTGAGTAATAATTGGCTCTTCGTCTTCACCTTTACCGTCCCAGCAATCTAATTCTACGCAACTGCAACACAATCACAATCACGATCGCAGCTTAGTAATTGAGCGAACACTGAACAGCCGAATCGCCGTTGTCCTGACATACGAGTAGATAGGGTACTAGGTACAGGTAGCTATGTAGTGGGCACTTCTACTTACCGACATCCAGCTAGCAACACTTGTCGATACATCTCGACGCTGGATTTACCGCCGAATTGTCTACCGGTTAGATACGTATTGTGAGACGAGTTGATATAATAATGGGCCAACGGCTGATCCATATCCATGTAGAAATCTAATCGATCCAGAAATACCGGAGCGTTTTCGTCCGACATTAAATAGCGAATCAATCCTTCTTTCGATAGTTTTTCTGAAAATTTGAAAAGAAAAAAAAGTAAGCGTAATAATAGGTATAAATTTAACAACTCGCAAGTACTAGGTACTTTTTTATAGATGAAATACAGCAGGCTACTTACTTTCACCGCGCAACTGCTCGTTCGGTTCGTAGTCGTTGATAATTTCGAGGGCACGTTTTTCATCGTACAGCGGGTAAAGTATTTCGTTTAGTCTTGGATCTCGTTGTTTTTCATTTAGGAAATTTATAAATTGCTCCACGCTTATGGTATCCGCTTTACCTTGAGTTCTACGCACAGAACATAGATTAAGTAGGCCTACTCCTATCCCTATACTGGGTAGGTGAAGGTTATAGCAGGTAAAGGTACACAACTACCAACATAGGTTAATTATAAGAGGTTGTCTCATTTCTTTGATGTAGCACGAGTCGCCTGGGTCCAGTTTCCTCCTCTACCCGGCGTCATCCGGCGGAGTTTTTCACCGTATTTTATACACGTTAAACGAACGCGATTATAAATTTTCACCATTTTTTTAATTTTATCTCAAACAGGGATTTTTAAAAAAGGGCCAAATTTTTAGAGGATAAGAATTGCTATCTGATACGCGTGAGTTTTATTTTAAAAAAAAAGGATAAATGAATCAAATGAATTAATAGGTATCTCATTACATTGAATAGATGAAAAATCAGGTGTGCGTTAGCAAATTTTGTAGACGAATGTTTTTTAAACGGGTGAAATGAAATTATAAGTAGGTATCAACAATCGAGTTTCTACGGAAAAATTATTTTTAAATTTTGTGCTAAAAAAATGAGTTTTTCTATTGTTTTTTTTTAAACCTAAAAAAATATTGGGCGTATGATTGAGGATGTATTTTTAAATGGAGTTAATAATCGAAAGCGCGGGAGGAAGCAATAAAAAAAATTACAAAAACATCATAAATTGGCAGTCGTAAAGGTTGCTTGCGTTAAATGGAATCATTATTTTATTTCTTTAAAAATAAATCCTTATCAAAAATATTCAAAATCGAATCATTTTTGAGAAAATTTAAAAAATCGTAAATTTTTGCAATGGTACATTTCCGAGAAAATTTTTTTTTCTTTATTCCAAAAGATTGAATGTTTTTTTCCTCCAAGATTTTAGTCCTATTCAAAATTCTTGAAACCCTCATAGTTTTGCAAAAAAAAAAAAATTGAAAAATCGTAAAATTTTATACTTCTCTTCATAAGCGTCATGTAAAATATGCATTACCTACTCCGCCAGATGACGTCATAATAGTCGAAACAAAATCACCTACTTACGCCAGATGAGATAACCTCTTCTAGTTAAACAATGTCGCGTCGGGTACCTGGCTACTTGCCTACTTTTAGTTGGTACTAGTACTCACATGAACTGGAACAACTCTTCGATGTCGTTCCTAGGACAGATCTTATGATATAATTCGTAAAATTTATCAAAAGTAAAATCGGCTGGTTCTATCAGATCGTTCTGTAAAAAAGGAAATCATATGGAATACTTATGGTAAACGAGGCGCGGCGAGAAATTAAAGTCTCTCACCTTTCCGCTCGGTAAACCTAAATCTGATAAACATTGGTAAACTAATTTTTCCGTTTTACCAGATGCGAAAGTTCGGGCTATCACTTTGACTGGAACCTTACCACCGACTTCGACCAACATTCCTAATCTCATCCAACTGTCAACAAATTGCAAATTAATCAACGGAAGTCGTCTTCGGTTTCGGGGGCTTTTTCAATCACTCCCAAAATAAAGACGCGAAAATGTTTATCAAGTGACGCAACCACCTACGAAGGTAACCGAGTAATTAAACCCACGCCAATTTTTTCTTTTTTTTTTTATCGCCCTACCCGATAAGCCTCTCGTTACGAATTTCAGAGTTTTCGAAATTTGCGAAAAGTGTAAAAAAAACTTCAAATTTCGATAAGAAAATTCCTAAATTACTCGTCGCAAAAGTTACGACTCGTGGTTCGTGGTTGCGTTGGCGTTACGCAATCAACGAGAAAGCGAAGGCCTGGCGAGTGGCAGAAAGAAAGGCACAAAAAAGGAAAAACATTCGCGTCGTTATTGAAATGAAATTGCAAATTGATGCGTCGCTCTACGTAGTACGTATAGGTATAGGTACTACCTAGGTAGTAGGTACTAGGTACCTACCTACGTAGCACTAGCTACGTAGACGCACTACATAACTACGAATTACGAGCTAATTACGACTACGAGTAGCGTCAGTAGCGAATTCGCAGTCGCTAAAACGTAATATTAATAATACGGTAAACGCGTACCTAATTAGTAATTAATTATCTACAAGTACGTAGCCTATATAAATAAAAACAATAAAATGAAATACTAACTGTTTCATAAGATTAGTACGAACGCAAACGTTATTCATTTTATTGTTATGCGTGATTTTTCTCAAGCCTTCTTGCCATATCTTTAGAAAAAAAAAAAAAAAAAAAAAAAAAAAAAACAAGAAAAAACATTTTTATACAGCGAAAGCAAACATGCGAACATCTAATATAAAAACTCGTACAATAGGCGGCGAGTAGATCCACATAGCGCATACACGAACGAAAATACCGGATACTACGAAGAGGGTAGTAGGCGTAGAGATGTGGGCAATGGGCACAGGCAGAGGCACAAGTGATGGTAGAGGTACCTCTACCTAATGTGTAGACGTATGTACAGTTGTACAAGTGCGCAAAGGCGCAAACACAAAACCGACCGACCTACATGTGCGAGCGCACCAAAATTATTTTATTGGCTTTAAGGGGGTTATGGAACGCGTAGAATTCAAATCTAGTGTACATTTTGAGCTACCCCCTCCCCTCGATGGAAAGCAGTATCGGGGTTGCAGGTAATGAAGTCAGGTACACGGTACACGGGCACGTGCCTCCACCTCTAGAGTCTAGAGTCTAGAGTCTAGACCTAGACCTACGTCAACTACATAAATGCAAAGGTGGGTACTAGCTAGTAGCTAGAGCTACTAGGTAGCCAAATACAGGTAACCCTGTTATCTACGTACCTACTCGTAGCATGTATGGGACTATGTATGTGGATTTACCACGCCACATTAATAAAATACAAAATAATAAAAAGTAAAATAAACAAAAAACAATTACACATACCATGGGCATGGGCTAACTAAGTAAAGGCAGCACATAATATTCGTACATGTACTTGTACGTAAATGAAACTACATACTGCTGGTAGGCTAATCCTCTAATACATACATACTTAACCTACCTAGTACCTACGATGAAAAAATAAAAAAGCCGCAGAGTAGGTCTCTAGTAATTACCCGTAGCCGTACCGCATACGAGTATACGCATATTGCACGTGTATGTGTATGTCCGCCTTTGTGTATCGGTACAGCCCCTACGTGATTATGAGTACCGGCTAACTAAATGATCTTAGTTCATCCATCCAAAAGTTTAGAATTTTTGTTTCGTATAAAGTGGCAAGGTCGACTATTGAATTCCGCGGCGCAAAAATTTTCAACTTTCAGATGAGGGTACTGAGATCATTTACGTAATTACCCGGTACTGAATCCCATTTCTGATAGTTGCGCTGACGTTCCGCAACCCTTCCGACATTGTGAGTTGTGATTATAAATGGCCGATGTTATTCCCACACCCGTCTCTGTGTCTGTAGCTGTAGCCGTAGCTGTTGTAGAAATGCCGGGTTTCAGGTGTAAACTAACTCCTACAGACTAACTATACTTTTCGGCATCGTGTAGTTTGTAGTCTGTCGTGCTTTCGCCTACACTCGTTCGACTTATATTTCCTGGATAATGATGTCGGTTGCTTCGTTGATGCGTTGACGATTTCCGAATTAGGCTATATAACGTCCTGGTATCGACTTTACCTTTACGTATTATTTGAAAAAATACTTGTTAGTCTACATCGCTGACACACATTAGATTTCGACATTTTTGTAGACTTCGATCCACACACATCACGAAATGGCGATAAATTTAAATCACTTTTCTCGTCTGCAATTAAACATATTGAATTCGTGAAGATGAAAATAATCAAGTTGGTACTTGTACACACTCTAGATACTTAGGTTTTGAAGAAGAATTGGCCATAATTCATTTTAAAATACGTATTCGTCCGAAATTATGAAAATATTGAATTAAATTCAAAAGAAACGCGAGTTTGACCTTTGATAAGGAAAAATTTCAATATTTTCGCACAGACAGACAAGTCAAACGAACGTAGCCGAAAGCACTCGTCAGTACACGATGCCGAAAAGTACAGTGTTAGTCCCTAGGAATTAATGGTCTCAGGTAGTCTGCATCATATCACCGGGTCTCACAAACATAGTGGTAGCAGGTAGCAGGTAGCAGGTAGCAAGTAGCAACTAGCAACTAGCAATGCAGATACATATATGTACATATCGTATAGTGTACAGTGTACACGGTTGACGGTTGCAGCGACACCAACCGAGTAGCTCGTAAGTAACGAGTAATATGCAGTTACATTACAGTCAGGTACGAGTACAAGTAAGTTGGCACTCGGCAGGCTCTTATCTAGCGTACGCATACCTTAAAGTGGATCCCCAGAAACCCAGTCGATAGCTCGGTACACCCAGACCCAGGCCCAGGCCAAAATCTGTGATTTATTACTGCCTTTTCAAACATCGCATCGCGTCGACAATTTGTATCGTATACGAATAATTGGCACAAAAAATCGAAGCGAAATGATAACTTCTAAAAATAATCAGTCTTCGAACAGAGCGCAAAATGCAAAATACTAAAAAAGGAAAAAACACCTACCTACTAAGCGATTAAAAATACATCCTAGGTAGAGTAGGTGTAGGTATAGGTACGTCTACGCTACGCACGTATTTTGACCAAGTCGACAGGGTAATACACGATGTACCCGACTACCCGTATACGTATTGCGTACTACATACTACGTACTTTACGTAGTATCCATAACGTACAGTACGTCTACGTAGATTGGATACTCGTACGTTTACGTGTACACGAGTATGTACAGTAAATACTCGTATATTCGGTCGATTTTCGAACCCTTCCATACAAAAATGCGCTGAAGGGTACTAAGACGAACTGGGCATACGCGTACTGACTGCATAAGTACAATAATACACCTATTAGCTATACCAAACCAACTACCGAGGTGATTACCGAAACCCTAAAGCCGGCGACTAAAATTTCACACTCCGCTTGATATACCTAGCCTACACGCTACGTAGCGCACAGCCACAGCTTCGAAGACTCAAAAAACAAAAGAAAGAAAAAAAAAATGAAAAATAAAAAAGTAAACGAAAAGAGAAAAACAATACATAGGTATTATATGTACGTATATCTATCGTCGTATCGAATCGTTTCGTTCGTACGAGTTACACTTACTGCTTTTTCAAACAGGTCAACGGGCAGACGTTATTAGCTTTTACATTGTGAGTTATATTCCTCAAACCAATCAGCCATACCTGTTGGTTAACGTACGAGCATTTAAAAATCGATTAACTCAAGAATAACGTTCGTTACCATTATTACGCGTATGTACTTTTGTTTGTTTTTTTTTCTCCTCCTACTCGTGCGTAGATATCAGATACGCGTACCTATTACAGGTGTACAACTACATCCCTAGTTCCCTACTACCCAAGTACCCAGTACCCACTACCCAATAGGTAGTTATATCTATTACCTATACACTAAGCAGTACCCATTACACAGTTACGTAAAAACCCATCTATTCTTTTCGGCTTAGAACGCCAACGTCGTCGCACCGCGCCTCTGTAATACCTATCTGCCAGTAATCTGGGTAATTTCATTACGGTTCGTCCTTTTCCTTAAATATTTTCCAAACTACGAGCCCGAGCAGCTAGAGCTACTCAAACACCACCACAACGTACCTATGCTCGTACTGTTTCGTAAATCGTATTAACCTTCACTTTTATGTTTTCCACCCGCATTCAAGGTACACATTACACAATTACACATTTTCACATACGAATACCGTTACTGTAACCGTTACCCTAACCGTAACCGTAACCGAAAAACAAATAAGGCGTTTTGCTTTTTATACGAATATACGACGATCGTATAAACGATACTAGGTACACCTACATAGTATATGTACATCTACATACATAGACATACATACTATACATATACATACTACATATACTAGATGTAGGATATAGGTACTAGGTAGGAGGTACCATAGATACATTTACTACTTCAAAAGTTCCCCTAGTTCGAAAACGGTCGCAATTCGTCGGACAGAAATCTCTCTTCGGGGATTTTTCGCACGGTATCATTGACGGCAAAGATTCGCGTTTGCCCTGAACTTTAAAAGGCATGAATCGATATCGATAACTCGAGGCTGAAGGCTCGAAATGTGACATAAATAGTCTACAGTCCAAATGGCAAATAGAGTTCATCGAGCTTGCATTTTTGAAGGACGAAAAAATCAGTTGGATTCTTGTAGGTAGGAGTGGGGCAACTCTGAAAACCGACATTTTGAATTTTTGTACGACCACAAAGGGGGGCTGGAGCCTGAAAATCTTCATTTCAACTCAAATCCTACAACATAGTAAAATTTCAGCAAAATCCAAGACCCACCATTTTTTTCACTCCTCCCTAATGTATAATTGTAATTGTATATGCACCCTGCCGATAACACGTACAACTTTTAGTAGATTTGTCAAGTCAAAACAGCGTGGCGTGTCTTCCGTACATCAAGCAACGCGAACGCGTACCTAGCACCTAGTCACCTACTTACCCACTACCCACGCACCCCCTCTCGATGGTTAGCAAAACCATAAACGCGTAAATCTAATTAATGTAAACCATTACGAAATTACGTCGCGTTCAGCAGTCCAATTAACGTCCGTTCGAATCCGATGAATTATTTTTGAAAAATTAAACAAACGAGTGGGCTAGTTACTGTTCGAAAGAAAAAATTGCGTCGCGACGCGATCGAGCCGAATGCGATATGCGTCTAATGCCAATTTAGCAAACACAAACAGTATACCCAATACCTAATCCTATACCTAATTACCTACACATCTACATTTATGTACGTAGTATGTCTATGTGTAGGTTAAATCGACTCGAATATACTACTCGTATGATATGTGACGCGTAGTACGGAATTACGGATTACGTATGTATATGTGTGGGTAGGGTAGCTGATAGATGTACTAAATAGGTAGATATACAGAGTAGATAATAGATACAGATAGATACCAACACCAAATGGGATACGAATGCTGTTGATTCTGATGCCGATACTGATGTTGATGTTGATGCTGATACCGATACCGATACTGATATCCCGGGCCAATACGGGCAATACCATAATACGAGTATGTATGTACGTAGCTAGTTAGCTATGGCTACTAGCTACATACGTAGACGTACTATGTAGTATGTCCTATGTAGGCTACAATGGCTATCGACTATGTGTAATATAGACGACTGGGGCGCGAACCAACTTTTACACTTCTTGTTTTAACACGTACCTTGGCAGTTTCGGCATCCGGACAAATTATATGTTGGTAATTAATGTTTATATAATCGGTACCGCTGCAGATGGTCAGAGATTTCTCTTCCAAATTGTCGCCGTGTTTATTGGCCAACGTCGTCAATAATCTGTAATCCTAAATAAAAAAATTCTCGAGTTCGCTTCAATCACATAGTACATAGACATAGGTACCTAATTACCTATTAGCTACTTACAACTACCTAAGTAATATGCGTACTGGAAGTACGTGTACCTACGTGTACGTGTACGTGTACATGAGTACACTACATTATGTTATCATGTAATGTACAATGTACATCTACATATACACACATAATCGTATTACATTTACGTTTACGTACATAACGTAACACGATTCCACGAATACGAATTGAAATCAACACGGCAACAGCCGGCCCAATGAAAAAAATACCACAACGCGAAATACGCGCAGGATAAAAAATTAATTCCTAATACAGATTTTCGACAATCTGACGCCTCATTTACGCGATTTAATCCCAATTTTATTCTTCGGTACCGCGATAACTCGTAGTCGTCGTATACTACACAGATACCAAATTACACATACATATACGAAGTAGAGGTACTTAATGGAAGCACCTAATAAACACGGCGAAACTGGTTTTCACCATTCAAAAACACCTACGGCTTTACATTCTGCACTCATCTTTTCAGATTGCCACCGGTACAAAGTTTCGTGCCAAAATAAAATAATAATAATAAGTAGGTAGCTAGGTACCTAGGTATTTACTATTTAGGCATGTACAATTGTACAATGTACACACACAATATGTTCCCTGTACAAAACAACACAACCTCCGTTTTGTACGAAAAAGGTTACAAAAATTCAACGACGAACCGAGAGATATCTTATACAGCCTACAGAATACGGGCTACGGTATACTTTCGCACAAACATAATTATATTAATCATAATTAGTAATGGTGAAATCTTCAAAAAACAGCGAAAGAAAAATTTGTTTATACGCGAGACCTTACAACCTCAGAAAATGAGACGGAGCGGAAGAGAGACATGGTTTAAAATCACCTTTTCACCGATGCACCATAGTCTAATCGCGTACTCTGTAGGTAGCTACTAATAGCTACTAGCCAGGTACTAGCTAGATAGTAGATAGTTGGGTAGAGGGTAGACCGCACCACCAAAGTAGTAAAGTACACGGTACACCTACATACTAATACTATGTATAGATATTGTTCAACTTTTTCTTAGATTTTAAAAAAAGCGTAGGTGCTAACGTACAAGTAGACAGCAGACAAGGCACGTACGTACCATAGCAATCGATATAAAACCAAATGTGTAATTTACCGTTGCAGATTATTTTCTCTTTTTTTTGGTAAATACGTTCGAGTATGTAGAGAAAAGATACCTCTACGCATTACGGTACGTGCCCCCTTCACACATTATGCGCATCATTTTTAATAAATTGCCTAATTGGTAAAAATTCAGCGCATCTATATCGTGAAAACGGCGTTTCAAATTATCAAGATTTTTTATTCGTGTGATTTTCACACGTTTCCGTATGAATATAACCTTGACCCGAAGTCCTGAATACAACACATTATTACCATGACTAAGTACAAGCAAACACACAGATGCCAGCTCGACGATATCAACCAGACGATTCCTTCGTCGGGAAACCCCATAAGAAAATTTATTTGTTAATCGGCTGAAATATTGATGCGTTTTTCCTCTTACTTCGCAATACTAGCCGACGTTACGGTCAGATATTCAAGCGAGAAAAAAAAAACCCTTCTCGCGTTTCTTTTCATTATTTTTCGCAACAAAATAGCAAACTCTGAAAAGCGTTTAACGCTTATTACGCGATCGTAACTGCTACACGGTCAAGATTCCGAGTAAATTGAAAAAATAATCTTCAGCTGTCAAAAACGTAATTTGTAAATTGCAACTTAACGCGACGGCATTGAAAAAAATACGCGTACCTGAACAACTCCACCTATCTAACTAGTTGTACGTGCAACAGACCAGCTTTATAACGACGGTTTCGTCTTTCGCCGTTTCTATTTTCTAACCATCGAATAGGTTATAGGTATGTTTAGATACGTTTAATTCGAATAATTAAGCAAACAATGATCGAATTACGCGCTCGTTTTTATAATACCGCTTCGGGCAAAAACGGTTTTCGACTGTACCAGTAATTTGTAGATACATACAAGAAGCGACAAGTCTGGTAACTTGCGATCGTTTACCAGCGTTGCATCGCTAATGCGCCAACGCGCAAAGTATAAGTAATCAACTCTACTTGAAGATGAATCGCAGAAATTTCCTCACCTTAGGCAATCCTCCAGCTCGAACATCGCTAACTTGACATAATTCGATTACATCTCCGTCCTACAAAATGAATCGACAAATATAAAAAAAAAAACGAGAATGAAAGTTAAATGTTAATTTAGCTCAACGTAGGCAGAGAGAGAGAGACTACGCTTCTCGTAACAATAATCGGACTTACTCTCGCTTCGCTTTTCCAGTAAATAAAAAATCCGTACTCGTCGACTTTGAATAAGCAATTTTGTTCGTAATCGCTGGAATCTTTTTCTTCGGTCCATCGATCGAACGTGCACCCTTTCAATAAAGGTTCGGGCACCGGGATGTGCCAATTAAATTCGAACTTCTTCGTCATATTTGTCCGTCGCGATACTTAATTACCTACGCAAACAACGCTCGTCAATCGATGCTTATCGTACAGGAATCAGCACATACCTATTATGTGGTCTGTCCGCGGTTCTGCAACGTAAACTATTCGCTTACCCACTTGCGTTTAAACGATGGAATTCGGGAAAAATTTTTTTTCCAGACGACACATATTAGACCAAGTGCCGAACACAATTATTCCATTTGCGTCAAAAACACAGTATCGAAATCGTTCGCAGAACGTAAAGTAATTACTTATCCATACGTAGAGCTACTTAGTACTTAGTACTTACTACTTAGCTATAGCTATAGCTAATTAGCTACTTACGTATTATTACATATGTACGAAAATTAGAGATATATTCGTGGCGCGAACAAATAACAACGGGGATACGCAGTGACAATGACGATTACATGAAATGTGAATTCGATACGAATACGATATAACCAGCCAGAAGCTCTATAAAGTCATAACCAGATCACGAACACCAACACCACTGACACATTGTTCGACACTCTGCTCAGCATGAACAGACAACACACGACAGAGACAGAAAGACCAAAACAGAAATGAGAAATGAGAATGAAGAATGACTAACAACTGTTTTGTTAAACGCGTTTGCGGCGCAGTCGTCCTACTCCGAAATCTCGGGCTTCACCAGTGTTGCCATTTAAACTTTACGAAAAATGTTCGATAACAGCCTAACTTGAATGAAATTATCAAAATAATAACTTTTGTCGTCCGTCCCGCGTTGACGCTAACCACAGTCACATTTTACATGATTGGAAATTAGATAAATGGAAAAAAAAACGCCAAACGGCGAATGTGAAAATATTTATTTAGGCATAAATACGATATTATAGGTAGTTAATAACATTTCTCCACTGCAATAAATGGTAACACTATATGTATTGCGAGAATAGAAAATATACGCAGTCAGCTTTAGGCTTTAGCTAGACGAACAAAAATTTGCAAGTGTCACCTTCTCTTAAGCTGATTGCTTGATCAATGTAATGGTTTTTTTGCGATACAATAATTATTATAAAAATACTTTCCTCTTTCCCAACCTTCGTCGTGTGATGCAAAGTCGTCAACTTTGTAGAAAATACGGATAACTTGAAACTTTCTTACGGATGTTTTAACGCTGGTATAGGGTTTGATAAATTCAACTCTTCAAACGAATGATAGTAGCGAGATTACGAAATCAAAATTAAAAAAAAAAAATTACAACGAGGCAACGTCATGATCAAGGTTACCCAAAAGTTTGCCATCCGCCGCATTCCGAAATATACTTACACGGGTACTAGTAAAGAAATCGTAATTTGCCCATGTTGTTAAACGATAACGTTTAAACAAACGAAAAAAAGAAAAAAACAAAGAAACAATATCGACGATTTAACTTGTATCCAGCCGGACCCCTACATTCGTAAGCTGTTTTTTTTACAAGTCCCATTCGGAGTACTTCGGACATTATCGGAAGTATTTCAAATGTAATGTAATAATGGAAAAAAGGTTGTTGATAGTTTATTTTTATGTAATATTTAATAAATAAAAGATATTTAGGTAATATGATTGTAAAAAAACAGCTTTCAAATGTGGGGGTTCAACTAAACACAAGTGACGAATTACACTTCACAGTTCAGATATACCTAATACCTAAATACCTTTTACCTACCTCCGCGCATCGAGCGTTAATTCATTACCATATATCGATGGAAAAATAATCTCTAAACCAGTTCTGGAAACCTTCAAATTTTTTCATCGTTTTGAATAATTAGACGAAACTCAACTCGCATAAATTAAAACATAGCACAATTTATTTTGGAAAAGTTTTCATGTGGAACTCTCGTTTCGTAGTTCACATTTCCTATTACATACACATTACGTACATCGTACTAATAAAAATTTACAAAACAAAACCAATAGTAAATTCGTAAGTTAAATGCGATCAAGTTCGTAACCTTCGTGAAATCAAAAATAGATAAAAACATTATTGCTAATTAAAATAAATTTCGCTAAAAAAAAAGAACATTTATATAAAAAAATAATATACGATCTGGTATCTAAAACTTGTACAGTTAGTAATCACAGAAACATTATTTTGTTGTATAAAAATATAATTTATTTACCACCGTCGTCAATTTCGCAAAATCGAAATTGTCACACGAATGCGTTAATTTGTTTTTTAAGTTAAAAAAAAGACTAGTTACATTTTGTTTCTCCTACGATTATAAGTACTAGGTTACTTCAGTTTTTCAATATTTTCACTAGCACAAATTACACATCAATGCATTATTAAAATCTATGGTAAAAAAAAGAAAGGAAGAAGTACGAAATAAATTGAAGAAATAAACAAAAAAGTCTGCTTCTCTCGAATTGTTTCGCTTAATTTATCAGTAAAATAATGAACGTTGCGATAAGTATTGCAATCGAAATTATTAAGTTCGTTGCATTTCTCAAATTCAAAGCTCTTTCACATGAGTTAAAAATTTCAAAGCGAAATCAATCGATGTTACCGAATAATAACTGAATGAAACGCGTATACGCCAGTTGTATAAACAAATAAAAACCAAATAAAAACCGAGTACACAGTACACGACTAAGACGTATCAAATAGAACGAACAAACAATAAATTAAAATAAAATAAAAGGTAAAAAAAAAAAGTACAAAATATACTTATGGCAAAAAGGCTTATATTCGCGTTAAAATACTGATAAAAAAAATATGGCATCGATTTCTAAAATTAAATTTTAGTACGGTAAGTTTCCGACTGCGTTTATCGGTTGAAACACAGAAAAATAAAATAAGCTCGTAAAATTTCAGCGCGAGATAGAACAAAATTGAAATGACAGAACACGAGCAATTCTCAGCTTATAAAATGAAAAAACGATGACGACGCCGTTCGATATACGTAGTTACGTACTCGTACACGTACTAAGTATGTAATACGTAGTACGTCTACGTACTACTACGTACGTACGTATGTATGAGAAAAGCGTTTAAGAGCTCGCAGAAAACCACACGCGCGTAATTTCATCGACGAAAACAAGTCGAACGCGTACTAGGAATCGAAATGGTATTTTTTCGAATCAGATCTGGTGAGTTGATGGTCCGGCGTCGCTTTTAAAATATCTGGTTGAATATTACGATTCAATGTATTACTGATAGGCGTACCATTTTGACCTAAAGCGTTCATGTAGTCGGCTATTATTAAGGTCAACTCGAAAATCTACGCAACATAAGGAAACGTTCGGGTTACAACGGTGCGAGAATTCGATTAAAACTTATAACGTACGACTAACCTTTGGTTTACTCAAGGAGAATAATAATTTTTGAGACCGTAATCCGTCGTCGGTGCTGATGACCAGCATGAAATCTTCTTGACAGCCTCCGAACGTGAGCACTTGATGATACGAATACGAACCGATCATTTGCATGCTACTTAATTCTAACAACGAAATACTATCGTCCGACGCGGCCAGCCAGACCATAATGGCAGCCGAGCCAATTCCTTCGCCTTGCTTCCACTACGATAGATTTAACAAATTGAAATCTCTAACGTAACGTAGAAATACAACGCAAATACTACGTAGCGTCGCTTATTCATCGCGAACAAATAAATTACCTTAGCTTGGAATAAAGAGGCTCCGAAATAAGGCCATTTGCGAGTACACGTCAAATAGATTCGAACGCAGTCCAATAACGATCTGCCTTTCAACGAAATCCATTTTTCTTGCAGAGACGTTTGCAATTCTCTGTAACGCGTGTAAACGAGTTACGTCGAGTAGTTGAATATACTAAGTAGAACAATTCGATGTACTCACTTAAGGGCGTCCGGCGATAAGCCGTCGCGGTACCTATAAGGATAGAATTTATCGACCGCTTGTAAAATCATCAAATCTTTAGAATTCGAAGACGAACCAGCTCCACTACTTCCGCTGCCTCTACCTTTCTCGCTGTTGAATTCTCCGAAATCGATCTACTCGTACAAACGTGTTTCATTAATAATCACTTGGCGAAGGAGCGCGGACATTTTTCGTCGAATTTCAACGTTTGAACCGCTGTACCACATACCTGAGCCATCAGAGCGGCCAATTCTAAAGCTAATTCTTTGGTCAATGGGAATCTTCCGTTAATGATTTGATAATTAGTTTGATAACACATAATCAAGCGTTCGCGATCAGTTTCCTTTTTCAGCGAATGCTTGAAGTACAAACGATTCTTGTAGACTAATTGGATAACCTTGGTGTTTTCAAATTTGCCAGATCCTTTTTCCCTGAGGACCGTTTCCCATTTGGAGATCACGTCGCATAACTGTAACGGCCGAGAGGAAAAAATATGAAACTTGTAGCGTGAATTTCGGTAGAAAAATTGGAGCGCTTACTTTGGTTTGGGGATCGATGTAATGCTCTAAATCCTTTTCGATAGGATCGTCGCTAAATAACGTAAAACCCGAATTGGACGAGTCTCTGCAGCCGATATCCTGAGTCAAAGTTTTCAAAAATTCTTGAACCAAGGTTGATCCGTCAAAACCAACAACCTGTCACGACAAAAGAATTTCCGTTTCAGCCGATCGGCCATACGACAAATACCGTCCAGCGTCTATCGCCGACATTTATCTACATACCTGATAAGTACCGTTGAGAAAATGCACAGGAATTGAATGAGGAAGGGAATGATGGTAGGGATTTTTCAATAAAATCGACAACACTTCCATTCTGGACGGTTTCACTTCTCTGTTACCGTTTTGAATGGTGCGTTCGATGGCTCTATCGCAATACGCCGCGTATTTTCCGCATTCCGTCCTACAAATTGTTTTTTCACAAAAACGAGTAAGTAAGTAAGTAAGTAAGTAAGTGAATAAGTAAGTGCGTATTACAATTCAGCGGTTCGCATTATCAACTTACTTCGTATCGGAGTTACGACGCAGATGGCATTTCAAATACCACAGTATTTTATGATCTCTCGGCACAAACAACGATACAGCCAATGCTAACAGTTGCCATCCTTGCAGAAATACGAAATTCGGCGGATTCGCTTTGCAATTATCGACGTTCGATACCGTTGCTGTTGGCATCGGCGGCACTGTACCGACAGTCGGCGAACCAGCCGTATCACAGGCGAACAGGGACTGTGAGGCGCACAACAACAATTGCTGAAAAACATGTATTAAAACCGCCTAAAACTTACGCTTAAAATTACATTTTTCACCCAAATTAAATCATATTTCATTTTGCAACGTTTCTTTTCGTCGTTGTTTCCCCCAAAAACATAAAAATAAAACATAAGAAAAAAGAAAAGAAAAAATGGAATGAAAATGAAAAGCGTTTTTGCAAACGAAAATTATTACTAATATATGGGTTGGGTTTTGGGTTAGGTACTTGGTTTATTTTTTGACAACGCCGCGACGTCTAATACGTGTATAGCGTTGCCAACCGATTTTATGAAAATTACCTTTTTGTTATTTTGGATGAAAAAAAATCCATATACCTACATTTTTTTTTTACATCATAACGTAATAAATACATAGGCTGTCCTAAAGAAGGTGAGACTAAAATTCGTATGGGAAAACCGCGAACTCCATCGGTCGTCTCTTATACTAGAATGAAAATT
>QBDW01006044.1:0-46257 GCA_003261595.1 Maconellicoccus hirsutus | reverse complement strand
TCAATTCTTTGAGTCTTGACGAATTCGGAAAAACCTTCAACAAATGACAAGTCCGAATGGCCTCTTGTTTGCCAGTTAATGGTGCATATTTCGAAAAAAAAAAATCGTTCTATTGATTTGTATGATTCCGAATAAAACTCGTTATTTTGTTTAGTTTTTCGAATTATTCAAAAATTTTCGTAGGGGTCTGAGCAACTGCTTTTTTTCAAAACGCTCTAGAGGTCGGAGTTTTTAACCGATTTTGCTCCACGTGGTCCCGCTCGATAGATAATGAACCAAATTTTCATTCCAGTATAAGAGATGACCGATGGGAGTTCACGGTTTTCCCATACGAATTTTAGTCTCACCTTCTTTGAGACTGCCTATGTATTACAAATTCTGATTTATGTAGTCTCTTTTCGATTTATAGAAGGCAGAATAACTTATTTTGGTTGCATTTTAATGATGTTTATTTTTGTTTCTTACTTCTTAGTGTTCAACTGTCCACAGACACACTATATGAATGAGAGTTAAGAGTTTTTCCTGCATCCGTGGTTGTATTGAATATTTTTGCTGGTAGATTTTTCATAGAGTTTTTCATTAAAATGTAATTCGAAACAAAATTTTCCCTAAAACGACGAAAATTCCCTTGATATCCTAAAACTTGGAAAAATCCCTTAATTTAGGGAAAATTTCCTACGGTTGGCAACGCTGTACATGTTTCTCTTTCTCTTTCTACTATCTGTATCTACATACGAGTATGTTTGTGTATGTACTGCGTAGTCTACCGAATGGCCAGCCAAGAGAAACCTGACCGTCCAATCAGCCGAAATACACGAGTTCTTTCATCTCGTCAAAATAATTCCTTCATCGTTCACGAAGGCACCCGAGTACGAAGAGAAATGTAAATTTTTCAAATTTTTTCTCACATCGTTCGCCAATTTCTCTGAATTTTACTTCTTTTTTTTTCATTCGTACCTTTCCAGTCTTTTTCATTTTCTGGTCGGAATGATTTCTGCTTTGTTACTTTTATTTTATCATTTTCAAATTTTTTCTAGTCCAAAACTGGCTAATTAAACTCACTAACAAAAACATAAATCTACAAGACGAAAAAATAATAAATGTAGCGTGCTTTTCGGGTTCAAGTCATGATTCTAGTTCTACATACGAAGGTGGAAGGTAAGGTACCTCATCTACAGCCTAATGTCTAACTAGTTGCCCATGCCTGCTTCTTAATTCTATTTTTCCAACGTAAAAGGCGCAACTAAAATTAAAACTTATCAGAACTGAGACTAATACGGAGATAATTTCCACTCAATTTCGGCCACATTCGGAGAACCGATTTCAGCGAAGACAAACGGATGAAATCGGTACCGGCGCTCAGTGCTGATAATCCGCAAGCGATGGTGAAATCAAAACGGCGAAAGCATAATGAAACTTACACGATGTCGTAGTTTTGAGAGTACCTGCACTCCCATCTTGTGAGCGGAATGCGGAGACGTTTGCTTGATTAAAGCGCACAACAGTTCAGCTTGCAATTGCCAATTATCGAGACACTGCTGCAAAGCGTTTTGAGCTAATACCACGTGGTAGTCGATACCGGCCGATTCCACCGCTACGGACATGAATAATTGACAACACTGTTGGCAGACGAGAGTCGTTAGCGAAAACGACGATCAATGAAAACGACAATCGAGCACCGAAACTAACTTTGAATAACTTCAACGCTTCCATAATCAACGTTTCGGACGATAACGTCGTCAACGAAGTAGTTAACGTTTCTTTCGTGTGCAATAATAAAGGATGTTTCCATAATACGTTGTCTGAAACGGAAACAAAACGCAACATAAAACAGCGAACGAAACGAGATTAGAATTTAAAAAAAAAAAAAATCCTCCATTCCGGCATTTGGCCACTTACTCGGTTCGCCATCGGTTTCCATCAATTTCTGAATCAACTGCTCGTATTGCGTGCCAACATGAGGTATTCCTCCCGAGACAACGGTCAAATGATACAGCCACGAATCCTTTTAATTAAAAAGGCCGGAAAACGAGAAAAAAAACATCGCATGTTAAAACACGCCAAAAACTAATTACCGAAAATCGTTCGCGTTTCGCGTGCGGAGTGGACGTGGACAAGCGAATACGAGGCGTTACGGAGTAAATCGACGTTGCATTACCATTTCCTGCTTCGTCGGCATTAAAAGATATGTCGGAGGTTGCGAAGAAGGAAAAATGCCTATTGTGAAATTTTGAGCGGGTTCGGCTTCTTTCTCGTCGCTATCCGAATCAGAAACGTGTTCCACTTGTTCGACGCGCGCTTCTCTCATGTTTATTTGCCCGACGGGATTCTGAAAAGAAAGAGGAGGAGAGAGAAATAAATAAAATCATCATTCGCCTCGTTTTGTATTCCAAGAAGACGTTTCTTTTGGTATATTCATAGTTGCGTACTTACATTTTCGCTGGGAGATTTGAAGTATAAAAACGACTTGCCGATTAAAATACACCAACATTTTTTCGCGTGACCATTACGCACTTTGGTTAGCCAACCTTGTAACGTAGGTTTGCAGTTTTCTTTGCTTAATAATAATTTTGTGGCGTTTTTTCTTTGGACGTTCTGACAAAGGGGAAAGAAAAGCGAAATAAATACTCCACAATCGCAAATATACGCGCATATAATAACCAACGTACTTGTAATATTCTGAGCCAATCTTCCATGGCTGGTATAGAATCGGCGGTCAAGTAATACGTCTTCTTAGGCGTAGAAATTTCAAACGTAGCTCCGCCTTCAGCTCTGGTAATTTTGCACAATTCGTCGATCAAAATTTCACCTCTCGGTTTACGATTTATATCACCCTACGAGTCGAATTAACGTGTTTATACGTAGTACGGTATACGTAATACGTATACGCGTACGGGCCTCTTTTTGTCATTTGTTTTTCGAGGGCACGCTGATTCTTAAAAGTTGTAAGTACATACATAATTTTTGTACATCGTGCCCTCGCGTCATCAGCTAAAGCAGGCGACGCGACGCGATATTTCGTACCTGCGTTTTCCAATATCTCAATTTACCGACGGTACTCAGGTGGAACCAACGTTTACGCCAAGTTTTCAATTTGCCTCCCAGCTTGGCCAGATGGCCGCATTTCTCGAAGCACAATTCCGGCATATGTAGCTTCTGCTGGTGACTTGGACTAGTGGTAGCCGCCGCCATCGTGGACCAATCGGTGGAATCGCCGCCGCAGGATACCGCGTCCGGAGGTATAGCGTAATCATCCGAGATGCCGGATTCGAAAGACGTATCTGCGAACACGACGACGATGGTCGTTGATTCGTTGCTCTCGGTATGCGGAGACGTGTCGCGCGACTACCGTACTCACTTTTAGACGGCGAACCGGAAGAGCTGCGTTTCAACGGCGATAAACTGGAACCGGTTTTCTGACTTTGACTTTTACTAGGACTAGAGCTTGACATAGACGTATCTGAGGACGAAGCGAGAGAGAACGTTATACGTAGGCGCGCGTGTCAACCGAGTCGCGTGGAACGCGACGTTAGCCAAGCGAGGCAGGTACGGTACCTGTGTTATCGGTACTACTGTTGGTGGTTCTGGAATTGGAAGCCATCAAACTATGGATATGATCTTCGCCGTCCGAAGAATCGTCGGACGAATCGCCGCTGAACGGGCTGGATCTGATTTGGCTGGCTCTCTGCGCGAAACAAACGAGGCAGTTAGTCGGGTACTCGGGTAGGTAGGGCTGCGGCGGGCCGCCTACTATAAGCCCGTGTTTTACTTACCCCTTTGACGGTGGCGTAGACGGGGCAGCTAATATCGCGATAGCCGCTGTTACCGTATTGCGACGCCGCAAACGGTATCCTCGAGCTTTGGTCCGAATGACTAGGCAGTGAATTAGACAACCCTTCGTTGGCAACCTGGTAGATTCGCGATTCCCACGACGGGAACCGGTGCAGCGGCGGCGTCGGCGGCTTACCGTTGTTATCCCACGACGACAATTTCTCCCTGCTGGGCGTGTAGATTTCCGCGTAATCGTGAGTCACGTCCGAGTCAACGCATACTGACTTGGCTGCGAGCAAAAATCAACGCGAAAACGGTTACTTCGTAAGGCGCGCGATATTGTCGAGTTACACGCGACGCCACGGATGACTTACGTCTAACGTTGGCCGGCAACGTGGCCGCCGAGTGTATATCATTTTCGGCGTGATTGGTAGCGATGGACGCGCCGTCCGATACCACCGACGACGTGCACGCCGACAAATACCTCCTATGGGTCAACACCTCGTTCGTATTGCCAGCTTTCTTACCGAGTCTGTCAACTTGCGCGTATACCGGCTCGCTAGAAACGCGACGTCTGTCGTTAAATCCGTCTCGTACATATAGTGTACGGTACACTGTACTCGTACAATTGTACATACTACATAGCTAGCTAGTAGCTACCTATACCTAGTTAGTTACAGTCGAGGTGTAGCGTGGTACTTGGTACTTACGTAGTCGAACCGGCGCTATTCACTCTCGGAAGCGACGAAGGTCGCGACGCGGCTTCAGAAGCGGCGGAAACCGATTCGGCCAACCGGCCGGCGCTCAACTGGGCCATATGCCTTCGCAGCAGCTCCAACTGCTGATTACATTTGTGATTTTGCTCGCGTAAATGTTGATTTTGAGCCTCCAAATCGCGTAGCTTATTCGTAACCCATTCCTTGATACGAGCGGCCTTCGCTTCCACTAATTTCGCGTCCTGAAGTCTGAGTTGCCTCTGCAAGCGGATAAATCGGTAATTAGCGCGCTGCGTTTCGGTTCCGCTCCATCACCACAGAGGCTACGCTTACTTGTTCTTCGACCTGAGACGCCAACTTGGTAATGGCCGTGTCGCAGTCTTGTTCCACGGTTTCGCTGCTTGACGCTGCAGAAGCCGAAGTCCACTCCTTAGTTTGCAATCGTTCTTCCATTAAACGCACCTACGAACAGTACGAACCAGCATCGTAACTAAGCCTCGATACATTAATCGTCGTCTTACATACCGTGTACCGTAACTTCTAATCGATCGACTCACTCGGCGTACCTATTTGTCGGTCGTCGTTTAAATTTCATAATTCACCATTAACGAACGCGGGACGCGAGACGCGCGAATACGAAAACGTACCGAAGTACCGAAACAATCATGTCCGATGACAAGACATCAGACGTCAACCGATATGTGCGCTATACTCGCGGACGATAACGACGACACAACGACAAAAAAGAAAAAAAAAAAAGAAAAGGGAAATAGGGGAACGATTAGAAATATCAGTCGAACGAATACAGAAGCATATAACGAAAAAACAACAACGAAAAAAAAATACGCGCAACGAGATGAAAAGAGGAAAAAAATAAGGGAGGCCAGATAGCGACCTCGTGCCAACGAGAAAACGCACAAATTAATACAGACGAAAGGGACAAAGGGTGGAAAAATCGATGCATAAGTAAAACCGCCGAAGCTTTCGGTGTCCGTCAGTGTAGCCAATTCTATCGACGTGACGCGACACAACACAACACAACCCAACCCAACCCAACCCAACCCAACGCAACGCAACATAACCCTAAAAACTGCGATCGACAACCCCCGACTCGATGAAACCACCGCGCCACGACGACTAATAGGTAATTAAACGAGCTTTTCCGAATTAATTTTTGGATAAAGGTCGCTTTTCGCTAGCCGTTTACTTTTTGCTTTCGACACGAATGGTTATCGGTTGAACGAGTTAGATGGTAGAAACGTTTTAAACGGCGTTTTCTCGCAAGTACCTGCCCCATTACCCGCGTATCCGATGCCCGCTCTTACTATAAGCACACGAACACGCTGACGCTGAACTTTTCCATAATCGGCCGCATTCAGCCTTTAGCGGACGAATTTTCGCACCATCAGTTTCTTAATAACGACTTTTGGTATAAACGCTGCGCTGAGGCGGTTATTTTGAATTTATGACACTTTTTACGAGAGTAGCTCTCAAGACGGGACAGGGAAAAGAAGCATTGCACAACCAAAATACCTAATCGTTTCAGCGCGCAGGAAAAACCGCCCATGTTTTTAAACGTCGCGCCGGTAATACACACGATTAGAGAAACAGAGACGAGTATAGTCAATTTCATTTGTTATTCACCTTATCTTCGGCTTCCTCCGCTCTTGACTCAGCTTCTGCCACTCGCAATTCCAATTCCGTCAGCTGTGAAAAGAACAAAAAAAAAAAGAAAAAATTAGGTAATTTTCGTTTGGTAGATGCGAAAAAAATAACGATAAAATGAATACGTATGTATTCTAAATAGGTAATTAGGTACCTTTACACGAACCCTCGAACCCTTGGAACGGCTTGTTGAAAGAAGAAAGAACGAGATGCTCGAATGTTAGGGTCGAGGTGAAAAAACGCGTTCAGCATAAGGCCAAAGTACAGAATACAGAATACAGAATGCAGAATGCAGATCGCGCTACGGTACTACTATTTGAAAAATAATAAGAGCGATACTGATACGGATACGGATACGCGCACATCGCGAGGGAAACAACCTTTGGCTTACCAAGTGGCGAACTTTCAACGTTTCTGTTTACTATTTATTATGCGTACGTAATGTACGTATTTAGGTGGTAATGCTCGTACCGTACTTAGACGATTTAAGTAATGGTTAGTGGGCAATTGGACAACTAGGCATGTCGCATTTTTAATCAAATACTCGTACAAGTGGAAGTGTATGCAGCTAGGAGAAGCTTTAGGTTACTCAGTACCCAAATGGTAGCTCATAATTATTTTATTCGTATTTTTCAGCGATCTCGACTAAGCGGCAAGCGCAAAACTTCTTCGGACTTGGAAATTTTTAAAGACGTAAGTTATAATGAATTAATGACATCATGACTTCTGTTATCATGCTTGCTGATGATCGTTGTGATTCAAATTTCTAACCAATTTGAAATCGTTCACGAACACGTACAGTATATCTTTTTTTAGTTTTTTAATTTTATATTTTTTCTTGAATAAAAACTTCAAACAATCACAATCGTTACAGTAAATGAACTAATAAGATATTTCGTAACTTTTTCACCGGTGTTTGAAAAAAAAAGTAATTTAACTTCGAATAAATGACTTAGCTTGACTTGAAACAATCATAATTACAGTAAGTAAATGAACCTATAAGATACTTAACTTAGTAAAGACAGCAACGTAACCGTTAGTTTTGCTATGCGTAAAAACGGCATCTGTGGTGTTGACGCGCAGTTTTCCGCCACCCCTACAGTCGTGGACCGGTTGCATGCCTCATTAAATAGATGAAGGGGGCGCGGAGCTAGTGATCGGCCTTTCGATTCGTTAATTTACGAATCGTTAGGGTGGGTGGCGGGAAATTGTCCGTCAACGTAATTGGTGAAAGTTTACGCTTTTTCTTCTTTATTACTACTTTTTCAACTCTTGTCATTTGTACGAAATTTAATAGTTTAACATTCTAGCTTATTTTTTGCTTTGTTTTTTTTTTCTTTTACAATTATTAATTTTAATAATTTATAGCTTCTGCATTTGTCGTGTTTTCTGATAAATATTTCTTATTGTATTTTTGATTTTATATTTCGTCAAATTTGTTATTTTGCCAAATTTGTTATTTTGCCTTTCCTTTGTTTTTTTTTGTTGTTCTTTTAATTCTTCTACTGCTCCTGATGGTTTGGCGGAGGTTATTTCTGGGGTTGTTTGGGAAGCGTTGGCCTCCATTTTCCCAGGTGTCAGCCCGCCCAGACCTCAGGGAGTCCAGAGTTCGAGAGGTGGTGGAAGCTCTGCCTCTGACGCGGGCAGCGCGTCCTTTACAATCGGCCAGAACCGCAGCCAGAAGGGTGGACCTCCTTCGCGAAATAGGGGGCCGGCACCAGGGACGCCCGGCGGCCAGGCTACTTCTCAGCCGAGAAGAGCTGAGCACGGCAGCCAGGGGACGAAGACCCCGAGAAGCGCCCCACCGAGCGACCGCCAGATGGCACCAGCGCCGTTGCGAATAGTCGGACCAAAAATCGACCGCCAGCAGGCAGCGCTGCTTGTGAGAAGAGTCGTTCCGAAGAACAACCGCCAGACAGCACTAGCGCCGTCGAGAAAAGTTGCAACGGGTGTTCATCAGGCGGCACCAGCGCCGTCACCTCAGGCGGCACCGCACCCTGTTGCCTCTGCGGGGTCCACATGGGCTCATGTGGTATCTCACAGGCAAAAGGCGCAGGCGCGGAAGATGGCTGTCCCAGCGGTGGCAGATAAACCCGCTGCTCAGACAACTCCTCCGGCGAAGGAAAAGAGGAAACGCCGCAGAGGAAGGAAGAAATCAGTACCAGAACATACGGCCCTCCTTGTCCCCACTGACAAGGCGAAGGTGGCTGATGTTTTGAGCTCCTCTAAGGACCTCACTCCTAGTAGGTTGGAGTAAAATCGACGGTTCCGTTTCCGTCAGGGGCGTTGCTCCTGAAGTGCGCCACCAAGGAGGACGCAGAGCGTGTGAGGGCGTTGACGTCCAACGTCTTTCAGATTCGCCAAAAGAAGTTGGAGGTACCTCCTCCCACCGTTCACCTGCATGGCCTTAACAAGCATGTTACGGTCGAGCAGGTAGCGGAGGATGTGTGCTGTAAGCTCGGCAAGGCATTTCTCGACGTCGTCCTGGGAGAGTATAAGAGAGGCGATCGCAAGGAGGATAAGATCGCGTATCTTAAGGTATTGCCAAAGCTGTTCCTTGCGCGGGTTGGATGGGCCAACGCGTCGGTCGACTGTTCCATCAGGCTGAACAGCTGCGCCAGATGTCATCTACTCGGACATCGGGAAGAGCAGTGTCGTCTCCGTTCTCCTGTAGTGTTTACAGGTAAGGAACCATGTTTCAATTGTTCAGAGTTTAATCGTAGGTTAGCCATCGCTCGGCTTCCGCGATATAGGCAAAGGCCTACAAACCACATGACTAATCATGGCTCCTGTCCTACCAAGCAGGCCATGATTAGTAAACGCTCTAGTCATTTGTGCGACCATCCCTCTGTGGAGCCTGTCCGTAGTGGGCCGCAGGGCGAGGAAGCGCAAATGATCATCGATGAGCTGACCAACGACCAAGCGGCTGTTGTAGGAGCAGATAGTGCTCTGTCGGTTGACATTGATGGAAGGAGCGAATAGGGCAGCATCTCCAGCCCCGGAGGGTGACCAATTCCTTCGGGTCCTCCAATACAACACCAACCACGATGGTAGGGCGCAGGACGACTGCCTCGCACTAGCAGCACGCCTCAACATAGACGAGTTGCTCCTATCGGAGGTGTACTCCCCCAGTCCCAGCTGCATCCAGGCCCCTGGGTGGAAATTCACGATGGAGGGTAGGTCTGCTATTCTAGTTTGTGATCATCTATCAGGGAATCCCGTTCCAATCGCTCACTAGGAGGGGGTGGGGGTCACAGTGCAAGACAGGCTGTTTGTATCTGTGTACTCGCCATCCTATGGCAATTTGGAGGGTGTTTAGCGGGAGTCGTGCGATGCGGCACGCAGAATCGGCATTCCGCTGGTGCTCGCTGGAGACTTCAACTGCAGCACCAGTAGAATTGCTGGCCAGGTCACTAATGAATGTGGTTTGGTGTTGGAGGCCATTATGGATCTTGAAAATTAATATTTATTATACAATTTTTCAACACAGTTTTATTTTTTTAAATATATTAGTGACAGCTGTTTCGGCTTTGATAGCCATCATCAGACTAACCGAATAATACAAGGAATTACTCTAAACGTATATCCATCGAATTGCGTATAATTTTTTCTATTAAATTCGTCGACGGCTTAACTGCGTCGTTTAACACATTAAAACCTGTCATTTTATGCCTAGTTATTTCTATTTCCTCTAATGAGTTGAGACGTCTCCCCTTTCCCTCGACTTGTAAAACTACGTAATTGAACTCTGAGGTATGGCTGTTTTCTAGAAGATGATCCACTTGTATTATTCGGTTAGTCTGACGATGGCTATCAAAGCCGAAACAGCTGTCACTAATATATTAAAAAAAATAAAACTGTGTTAAAAAATTGTATAATAAATATTAATTTTCAATTTAATTATGGCATATAGCGCCGAAAGTGAATTTTTCATTAATTCCATTATGGATCTCTTCAACCTCGATCTCCACAACAACTCGGACCCGACGCGCACAAGATGGGCATGGGATCGGGAGGAGAGGCCATCCAAGACGAGAAGGCGGCCGCATGGCGTCGTTTTTGCAGCTCTTCAAAGCCTTGGGGACGTGCATACGAGGTCATGTCAAAAAGGAGGTCGAAGGCCACAGCTACCAACTACCTTCTCGCCGAGGATGGTCGACGTTTGGTCAACTCGAATGATCAGGCTGAATACTTGTTGGAGGTCAAGTTTCAGCCTGACCCCGCACCGACTGAATTGGATTCCATCGAGCTTTCCGGATGCTTTGGTCCTGTTTGGTTTGTTCAGCGTGAAGCGATAGCTGACATCGTGAAGTCGCTGAACAACCGTAAGGCTCTGGGCCCCGACGAGGTGCCGAACAAGGCGCTCAAGACTCTGCACCGCGTCCATCCAGCGGTGCTCGAGTCACTTCTGAACCGTTGCCTTACCCTGGGGCATTTCCCACCCCTTTGGAAGGTGGGAAAAGCTGTCATGCTCCCAAAGCCGGATAAAGATCTACTCCGTGCTGAAGGGTATAGGCCGTTATCGCTGCTACCAACCATGGGGAAGGTCCTGGAGCGTGTGGTCGCTGAAGAGCTCCACACACACCTTGATCAAGTCGCCCCCCAGTACGATAATCAGTATGGTTTTCGTCGAGGTAGAAGCTGTCGAAAATATCAGACTTCAAGTGAAGCGCTACCGCTCCACTTGAAACCTCACAGAAACTAAATGAACGAATTACAATTTACCACGGTGATTTACACTGTAATTTCAGATTTTAGATATCCCCTAAAAACCTATCGAGAACTATTAGGTCGTTAGCGAGAATACATGGCTGTGTTTTGGAATGTGTTATGATCCCTTTGCGAATTGCGATTGTCTTACTCGAGATAATTTTTCTGAGCTTTGTAAGTGTAATAAGATCGGTATTTTTAAAAAAAGTGAAGTGTCTTCCAGAGTTATGGCGGAATTAATTCCTACAGTGAGTTTTTCCCTAGTCTATTATAGTTTAAGATAGTCTTCAGTTCGTCTCCCTCCGGCTGGTAAAATTTACGTTCCACCAGAGTTAGCGGCGTCTTCTTACCTGTTAGAATACTCATTTAGTCATACAACTAACCCTTAACAACTTCAACAGGTTCCCCAAGGAGTGGAGGAGCGGGCCGCCGTTAGCGCATATAAGTACTTACTATTTGGTATGGTACCGTAATTTCTAAAGATTGAATCTTGTAATTAACGAATAAAATTTTCTGAACGAAATTGCCCATCTTTTCTAGTACTAATATAATCGTGATATCACCGATTCTCCACAGAAGCTGCGAAGAAGCAGTGTCTGACGCTGTCGAGAGAATAGAGAGGCTACGTGCACAGCACGAAGTCGTAGTAGCTGTCTCACTCGACATCAAGGGGAGGAGCTTAGGCGTCATCACCTGCCGTGGAATTTGCTGCGCCTCATACGCAGCTATTTCACTGACAGAGTGATTACGTGCGGCCAAATCTCCAGGCAGCTTACACGCGGTTGTCCCCAGGGGTCGGTCCTTGGACCGACCTTATGGAACATCTCGTGTTCGAAGATACTCTCCGCATATTAAATGACAACTGGGCCTTTTCCCAGTGCTATGCGGATGATACGTTGTTGCTGATCGGTGCGGGCTCTGTGGAGGAGGTGCGCTGCCTCACAGCCATCGCCACCAATGCGATAGTCGACTTTTTGCAGCGCCGTAGCCTTGCGCTTAATGTTGCAAAAACAGATGTGTTGCTGGTGGATGGAAGACCCAAGTGGCAAAGGTCTGCCGATCCACTTGAGTCCGTCTACATATGCGGCGAAGAGGTACCATGCTGATGCGAGATCAAGTATCTGGGAATTATTCTCGACAGCTCGCTCTGCTGGGACCCCCATATTGCGTATGTCGTCAGTAAGTGCGAGAAATGGATACCAGCACATACGGCGATTTGTCACAATACCTATGGCTACAGCTGTGAGGCGCGACGAGTGATGTATAACGGGCGCGATGTTCCGCTACTGCTGTAGCCTGTTCTACCACCGACTCGGTTCCAGCACGAATCAGTTCCTCATTAGGCGAGTTGAGTGTCGCATGGCCATAAACACCGCGCGCCTGTACTGCACCACTAGTCATGATGCAGTGCAGGTGATCGCAGGCTATCTCCCACTGGACCTTCAGTGCACCGAGTTGGGGGTATTGTGGCGCCTCCACCACGGGTACGGGGTATGGTATATGGGCCATCTGCCCTGGCTACCAGCCTGTGGTGTTGATGAACCCATTGAAAAGACGTACCGCCGTGCCACTCTTGAGTGCTGGTAGAAGCGCTGGGCTTCATCCACCGCGGCGAAGTGGTCACACCTCCTGTTTGACTCGGTCAAGGCCAGGATGTCGTATGCACTTCCGCACGATTTCTGGCTTGGCCATGCTTACAGTGGCCATGGGTCGTTCCGTAGCTTTTTGCATCGCATACGCCGGTCACGTACCGATCAGTGTCCCTGTGGTGTAGGAGCACGTGAGACACCCCGTCACGTCTTCTTAGAGTGTGTATGTCACGCACAGGGAAGACCACCTGACCCCCCTCGACGTATATAACGTGGAACACCAGCGTTATCTACACCGTGTGATGCGTTCGCAGTGGGAAATGGAGAGAGTAAGTGCCGGTCTCCCGGCGCCCAGACTCTGAGAAGTTCCCTATTGTGCTCGCCGCGACACACTCCCAACGTGGGTTCAAGCAGCCAAAAGAGGCACCCCAACTATACATCCGAGCATCTATAAAGCAGATTGGGCTCAAGAAACCGGAAGAGGTGCTCTCACCATCATCACCGAACGTGTCTCCTGGATATTAATTTAATTAATTATTTATAGTTATTTATTTAAGTATCCATAAGATGTAAATACGGTTAATTGTGTTTATTCAAAAATTTATTTTTGTGTAAATCTAAGTTAATCGCGTTTATGTCCGTGCTTAGTTTATCTGACCATATTATGTAAAAAAGTCGTTTATTTTTATGTAATTAGGTTAGATCATCAGGCGCACCAAGCCGCCAATATGTTCAAATCAGCCAAGGTTTTTCCCTCATCCGCGTGAGGTTTTTCGCCCAGGTCGATTTAATACTAAATTTTAATTTTATTTTATTTGGCGCTTTTCGAAATTTCATGTATTTACGCGTGTATACCCTCTCAGTCTGAATAAGCCACTAGGCATCGGGCTGTTGAGGGGTAAGATGTTCACTTAAAACGCGGAAATATATTTAGCCCACCTGGAACGAGTCCGGGATTGGGACCAATTAAAAAAAAAAAAAAAAAAAGGTTAATCTATGCTAATGCCTATTACCTACTATGCTACTACCTAGTTGGTGGAACGACGAAATTAATTTGTTTCGTTCCACATAACCTTTCGACGGGTTTTTCCAATTTTATTTCGTTTCTTCGCTGAAATGATTTCGTTTTGTTCTTTTTTTCAAAAAAAATCATCAAAATTCATCTTGCAAAACAAAAAACAACCAATCAAACGATCAACTTCTGATATGTCTGTGCCTCTGTGGTTACTTTTCTATATGATGAGCCTTCTAACATGATTTTCTTGGGAAGTATCTCAGTAGGAGCGCTGAACATACGAGTATATTTCGTTGAAAAATAATGGAAGAAATCACAAATTGAACGTTTAAAATTACAGTAACAGAAAGTTCCGTTCCACATATCTTTGTTTTTTTTCTACGCAAAATCGTTTCGCTTCGCATAATGCAATAGCAATTTTTTTGAAGAATGTACGTTTTGTTTCGTTTCTTATTTCGTTCCACCACCCCCTGGTTGAATTTACTGGCGAGGAGAGTCGTCTTGGAACAAAGATCAGCTCTTCCGCTCCCACTTACAAACAATCCGCGGAAATTACAATTCGTTTTCGCGTAAAATTCATCTTGTACTTGAATTTTGATAACTGGCGGCGGCGGTGGCGGCGGCGATGACGACGACGACGCGATGCGAAAAATTACATATTTTTTAAAATATGTACCTCTACCTACTTCATTCTCGATTCTCCGCTAAATATCACTTCACCGCGAGGCACAAATGAAACGCTCTTTTTTATTCAAATTTTAAACGACGTTTTTTACTTCTTTTTCTTAAAATACGCAAAAAAAAACTGCACAAAAGTTTGGGCAGCGGCAGCTCGTTTGCGTTTGGGCCAAGTACAAAAACGCCATTAAGTTTTGTTTGCGACGAAATTCGTAACGGGACACAAACTCAAGTCAAACAGCAAAAAGTTTTCAACTTACAGTTGACCCATTTAAAAAATTTGTTTTTTTCAATTCACGTACACACGTACATCTACATACGATTACGAGTACAAAGCGTAGCGCGGTGTTTCGCCGATTAACACATTTGAGTGCACGTTTTTCGAATTTGTTGGTTTTCATTTTTGTCGCTTGCGGTTTTATTCGCTGCCAAATGAAAACGATTATCTAATTCGCAAATTGAATAATCGTACCTCTACGTACTTGTACTTAGCTACGCTACTTACTACTCGCGAGAACATAATATGTAATGATACGAGTATATGCTGATATTGAACTTACATCACTACAACACATAAATACGGAACTTTTAATTCAAATGTACATTTTGCCCCGCATGTCCATTATGCCCCATCTTCGCCCTTACCTACTGACATGCGTATTCGTACGTGAAGTGGCGTTAAACGAAATGTGTGGCTGTGGTGGCGGGTGCCGTAGTCTGAGTCCGTATAGCTCATAGCTCGGTCAAATTAAGACAAAGGTCTCGAAATTGGGACGCGTCGTCGATCGGTCGATGCGATATGACGATGGAATGGCGTAGCTTTTCGTTTACGTAGTGAAAAGTCCGAGCAGTAAGCAGGCAGCATGCTCGAACGGTCACGTAATTTATCGATACGCCAAAAGCGTAAACCAAGCCATATGAATAATAGCATTTCGTGCCATTCGCACAGGCAGGTCGACGCTGTGTAATCAGCGAAACGCTATTACCTATTACCTAGATACCTACATAGTACATACTACATACTGTATTATGGTACACATCGCGCAGTACGTCGCACCCGCACCCGCATACGAATAATCAATCAACGTAATTAGTCATCGGTGCAATCTCAATTATCGGGTATAAATACGTACGTACGTACGTGTAATAGGTAAATTGTACGTATAATTTCGGTAATCTGTTTCCGTATTCGTATTGCTTCTACAAATCGAATACTTAAACATCCGCAAGCCTTCTGCGCGTCCGTCGTCCAACGTCGTCTAAGGGCGGAAACAGGAGGGAACACGAACGACGAATATCGACGCATTTAAAACGTTATACGTTTCAACTCAGTATCGTCGCGTGTCGCGTGTTTAACGAAATAAATAACAAATAATCGTCGAAACGACCACGATTTTCGAAGCACATCGCTTAAGCTTCAATTAGCTCGTTTCGCAAGCAAATTACCCGCAAGCTGCGACTTTTAGCGGCTGAACATTTGAATTGCCGTATTTCTTTTCAATCATGCAAACGACAACGACGACGCGACATTCGCCGCGACGGTTTTTCAGCAGACGAGGAATGGAGCGATATCGACGACGCTCGCTTGAGAAAGACGCATGCAACGTGCAATTACCCATCAACGCTTACCAGCGAAAGGCTGCCGCATCGTAGAAAAAAGAGAAAGATCGAAAGATCCCCGAACGGCCGCAGCTAGTACGAGTAAAAACATAAATTCTCAAATAACGTGTCTGGCTTGATTAAAAGTTTTTTGAAAACTTTCAAAAACTCGTATAAAGTGAAAAGTGTGAAAAAACGGAGGAAAGTTTTCGCAGACATCGTCGAGTTGGCCGCGATAATTTACGAATCGCGTACTACGTAGGTAGAGGTACGTAGCTACGTACATTCGCAGTCTCGCACATCGCGTCGCGTCGTTTCGCCAAGTGGCGCAGCCTGCTCTTACGCCTGTAATTTACAACCACACGTAAAACTTACGTACATGTGTGCATTATACTCGTACTCGTATTCGTACTCGTAGGAATGGCACATAGGTAAAACGACGTGACGTCACGCCACGCCACGCCGAGGGGAGAAAAATTCAAGTTAACTTAATAAAAAGCTCGTAAAAATCAACGAAATTGCGGTTATTCCATTTTTATAGGGTGGGAATAAGCCTCAAGGGTATAGTAGAGCGTCGTACTACAAGTACAAATTATCCTCCATACGCTATTACGCTACTACGCTACTACGAGTACACGCTTATTTTTCGCTTTCTCGCCCTCGCCATATCGGTTTTTATTCAATTTTGGTAAACGCTCGCACCGGTGTCTGCATGTGCATTGTGTACTGTGTACGTAGTTTAGTTATGTACTATGTAGTAGGTACTAGGTACCGCGATAGGACTCGCAGCAGATGTGCCATTACGCAGAAGTGATTAGGTGAAATATTCAATTTATAGCGATGGCGCTATCTCAAACAGGAAGCCGAAGCAGGTCGCCAGTTAGTCTCTTAGCCTTTTAACAAAGATAAATGTACTCGAGCGGCAATAAAATATCGTTTTGTTGCGGTAATTCAATCCGACAACTTACGCGTACCCAATTACCCATCCGTACCCGGGTACCAAAAAAAGAAAAAAAAGATTTCCACGCCACCCCACAGCAGTGTCACGCCAGAACGAACGAACGAATCGCATTTCGTCCGATTTTTAACATACCTTGCTATATGCCCGTAACCCGTACATGGTTATAGGAAAGGTATTTTTCCACTATCCCCAAAAGGGGGCAAGAGGCGTGCAAAAACGTTTTTCAAAAGGTCAATAATCACGGCCGTTAACAAGACTTTTGTAACATGAATTATTGTGAATAGAAAAAAAAATAGTGTGCGGTAGGGAGCATGTTCGGGGGCGAAGCTCCCGCCAATACGTAGTACTTAGCTACGTAGTACGTACATAAATTAAATACTACATATATATACCAATTACCAATACCGATTACCGAGCGTTCTCGGGCGTGAAGAAATAACGCCTACCATCTTGAAACTATGTAGCACGTATCCGAGCCAAGTACGCGTGTTTGCCTAATTTACAGGCCACAGAGGCGAGGAGTGTAAGCGCGCATTCGATTACAGTCGAAATTGCCTCGGGTAAATTAGCCTCGCTAAGAGTCAAGGGCAGGGTGAACATTTTTCGACGGGCTTAACGCAACTTGTTTCCGAAATGAGTCGAGGAGTCGAAAAGTCAAAAAGGCCCGCGAAGCGAACACGTCTTTCGAGACGTGACGACGGCATCGGCAAATGCGAATGCGAAATACGCGGGAAATATGGACATTTAATACGGCGAGTCGTCGAGTTGATAATTTGTTCGTTCAACTTTTGAATTGGAAAATTATCGCCTGCCCGCGGCGCCCGCTGCTGCTGCCGCCGCCGCCGCCGCTAAAATACCTATATTTATATACGAGCGCCGGCGGCGAAGGCGAAAGCGATCGATACCGAAGCGTATTTTCGTTAGCTTATTACTTGTCTGCAGCCGGCACGAGTTTTCATCTCGATAAATTCTCACGTCGTCGGCGTCCGCGCTCTCAACTTTGAATAAATTGTATACGATATCGCGAATTAGGTAAATTCGTTGAAAAGCGGTTGTCGGCTGTCGGTTGTGGCGACACGATAGAGAGAAAATTCGATACGAGACGAAGACGTTAAACGACGACGCGACGTAGGTAAGGTACGCGAAAAGTTCAATACTCGTAGCTGTCAAAACTTGCGCTAAGAGCTTTTAAAGAAAACCGCAAAAGCAACGTACAATTTTTCACCGTTAAACGAGCGCCCGCGCGAATATGCTAATCGTGCAAATCTCTTTCGACGAGTACGTACTCGTAATACGTAAATACGGTAAAATACAGTACATTTACGTATGTAGCGTACATGTAATCGTATTTGTATTTTGTATCAGGTAAACAACCGAAATCCGTTTGCGGAGACGGTCGCGAAAGGTACATGACGAGGACGAAGACGAGGAGGCTGACAGGCTACCAGCTACAATTTACGTACAGTACAGACACGAGCTAACGCAATTTAGTAGATGACGGTAAGCGCCGCGCCGTCTCCGCTGAGCTTTGATCTTTTGATGAAATTGCAGCGCGTCCTTTCGGCCCTCGGGCCCTTTAACCGTCTCGTAACGTATTTTAATACGTTACGCTTATGTCGTGAATTTATAATGCTCGTGTACAAAGGACAGCGTGATTTCAACCGACCAGCGAGTACCTAATCTTGTACATACAACATACGTAGGTAGCTACTAGCTAGTAGCTACAACTACATCATCTACAAATACAGACGTCGTGCGTCGCATCGTAACATTACGCTTGGTACGATAACAAAAACGCCACATCCAAAGCGCCGAGCGACGCTCGTGTCCTAATGAATGCGTTTAGGTTTAGGTTTATGTACACTACATACTACATAGTTCATATACGGGCACGTATTTCCCGTCAAAAAAATAAAACGCAATTTTTGCCGAGATTTTAATGCTACGATTTTCTTCCTTTTTCTTTTCTTTGAGGAGGGAGGGGGGGTGGTGGTGTGTGGGAGACGCCGGTTGAAGCGACTGCGACCTCGACCCTGACCCCGACTGGGCCTGACTCCCGAAACCGGTCTGACCAGTTTAGGGTGAAACGAGTAAACCTTCTAGATGGAATGGTGGCGGTACGTCTACTAACGGTTATGAATTAAACTCGAAGGCACGTGGTGGTCCGTCCGCATAATCGTAATTAATAATTATTCGAATGTACAAGACGCACGAATATTACTAATCCCAAGGACACTCGTTAGATTACATCCTTCTTCTTATCGCTGTTGCTGCTTATCATCTTTTTATTCGACTTCTCAAATAAGTAGATAACGATGATACCGTATCTTTCGTACCGATTGAGATTATTCGGAAGAAAGTACTAAGTGTAGTAAGTACCAGAGCGTTCGGTGCGGTTCCGTGAAACGGCGACATCAAAACACCGGAACAGCGTCGCGACCCGTCAGGCAGCTATTTTGCATTTCTCTTCGGCCACCATGGATGCGAGCGCGATTATCGATGGCAGCGCTTCGCCGATATCTTACATCTTGTTCGCGATTGGCGTCCAACTCGTCCACGCGAACGTGAACACCGACCAACACCAAGACCAATCACTGGTACGTACTACGTAGCAGTGCCCATGTTGCCTGCGATCATTTCGCAATCTACGGTAGGCTACGGTCAACTACAAATATAATACACCGTTTGTTTCGTGTACGCAGGTACAAATTCCAAAATCTCTGTACGACCAATTGGTGCAAACGCACCATCATTATATCGGCGAACTGTCCAAACGCGAGTATCGAATCGAGCAGTGGAAGCAGAGCTTAGATCGCGTGAAATCGGACGACAAAAAGTACTGGGAAAGTTTAGTAGCGCTTAACGTCGAATTGGAAAATCAAGTACCCGTCGCATTCGCATCCGTGTCCGCGTCCGTACCTCGCAACGCAACAACGTTGACGACGCCCGCCGCCGTACGACAAGTCATAGACAAGTCGCGAGACGAGTTGATCGATATGGAAAAAGAATTCGTACGTAGTACGCGACTAGGCGAGTTTCGAGTTTACCATCTATTAACTTTTCGATCGCTGGTTCGTTTCAGAATACTTTGATTTACCTGAGGTGGCTGGTCATAGTGAAGGATCAAATGGATCGGTACGAAGAAATAGGCCAAGAAGAATTCGTGCTGAATATGGAAAAAGCGAGACGCGCCCGTTACGGAATAGAGAGAGAAATTCGTCGACAACGTTGGAACTACATTTTGAAAAATTGCGCCAAAAAATTCGTGCTAGTTAGTAAATTTCTAGTGCCGCAAATATTGGCGGCCGGCTACTCGCTGGAGGAATTCGCTGATAAGATGTCGCAAGCGTATTACACGTTAAGCGTGAAAATACACTCGTACGTGCGTGCCGTATACGCGTCGTTGCCGAAAGACATCGACTTCACAAGCTACATAACCGGAATTCCTCAAATTGACCCCTATCTGCGGGTACTGATGGCCAATTACGACGTCAACGTACGAGTTACGCCATCCGCGGCCACCAAAAATTCCACGATGTGGCGAAAAGCCCGCTATTCGTTGGTCGAATTGAAAAAATTATGCGAGTAAAATGTAAAAATCATAATGAAAACGCGCCAAATATACGTGCACTCTGCACATGCATTGTAGATTGTACATCGTACCAGCGTACAGTTTTCTTTCAAAAAATTACAGTTTGCTACTGTACTAGTACAACAATTCCTACCTCCAAGTTGGAACGACTCATCAGCGTAGCAAACGAGTCGAATTTCGCGATTTAACCCCCGCCCCGCCCACCTTCCTCCACATATTAAAGACGCGGGCCCGTTAGTAGATAAGCAGAACAAAGTAAGCCACAACAGTGAAAAGCGTTCGTTGGTAGTTGTGAGTAGTTGAGTACCAAATACGCACCGTAGAAGACTTACGATACGGCGCGGCGGTGGCGATGCTAAATCTTAAACCCCAAAGCCCAAACGGCAAATCCCAAACGCCAGCCAACACGAATATTGGTTTATCGGTTCGACACGACGCCCGTTCGTAGCTCGTACAAAACGTTTTATTCGGAAATTTTACGAGTTTCGCTGCTCGTTTCGCGCGCTAAGGCCAAATAACACGGCAATTTGGCAATTTGGCAAAACCGCCATGGCGTATAGCTAGTAGCTACGACGACGTCGATTATACGAGTATGTAGGTAATAGGTATTAGGTATTCGGTATTTGGTATGCACTCGTAAATCACCGTTCTTCGTCCACTCGTAATCCGAAAACTTTTCCGCAACTACGCGTTGCGTGCCCCAAGATCGATCATCCGATATTGCGCGACGACCTCTTTTCCTTTCTTTTTTCTTCTCCTTCGCAAGGTGTAAATTGCGGGATTTGCTTCTCGATTTAACGACGTGACCAAGCGCCGAACGCCGAGCGCCGAGCGCCGAGAGGCAATGGCGGTGCGTCGTTCGTAAAAAATCGGAGACCACTTGGGCCCGACTAGCGACTATATGCAATTACGCGTACTGTTCTACTGTTCGCGTTCGCGCGTACTTTTGCGCGAGAAAGCGCGACTGCTCGAATAGCAGAGACTAAACGACTACATCGAATATGCAGCATTTACGTATTACGTATTACGTAATACGTAATAAGCCATCTTCGACCGATATGTTTTATGATAAATGTTCGCGGACGTATTTCATCGTCAAACTACCCCCTTCGTCCATTCTATCACTTTGGTTTTTCTTTCAAGTCGGAAAATACGCGTCGCGTCGCGCCGCGTAATAGGAAAGCTTTTTACGTGCGTGCAAATAAAATACCCGATACTTCTTCGCTCGTAGCTTCGGTAAGCTTGGGTACGGCGTTTGTATCGGGTAATATATCGTTCGAAAGTTGTTTTAACCTGCTTGAAGAATATCGTGTCCTTACAAACGTAGACGCCACATTTGTTTCACTTTTGCCATACCATTTATAAAAAGGGGAACGAAGAGAAATGTTTTTATCTAAAATAGATTTCTCGCCGGTAACGTTTTTCTCCATTTAAGTGATTGCGTCTTCACCTTTCAGCCTTCCACCGTCTTCCACTTCCCCCGACAGTGCGACGCGACGCGACGCGACGTAGGCGTTGCGAAAAAAAGAAAAAGGAAAATCTGCAACTAGCGACCATAAAAACTAAACGATACCTACACCAATGCCTTACACATATAGTCGAATGGCGGTGCATCTGCATCCCTGCGTGGCTAGAGCGAAGCTACCAGCTGCTACGAGTATTAACTACACATATGTAAGGTATGTCTACGTGTACGTACATGTACATAGTACATAGCTAGTAGCTACATACTACATACCACATAGCTCGAGTATATAAAAGGTGATAATAGTGCGACCGTTCATAATCGTACCTTGTGTTCGAACAGAACGTACAGAATATACGGTAATCCCAAAGCTCGTATATTTGTAGAGTGACAGAACGGAGACACAGCGGGGTACACTACGTGTACGTAGCACCGCAAACGCCATACACAATTATTATTATTACATATTATATTACGAATGAAATAAGCCGAGCTTTCCTCGTAATCGAGCCAAATAAGCCCGTAGCTCGAGCTCGTTCATCGCGAGTCTTCATTAACGACGAATAAATTAAGCGGGCCCGCCGAATGGTAATAAAATTCTACGTTCACGCGCCCGTACCCTTCCGCTCGCAACTGACAAAACAGGCCGAGGTAAAGGTACGCTATGCTTTTACAGCCTTACACATTGTGTACACGTTGCAGCAGCGTACATTATACTCGTACATTTGCACTTAGAAGCGACGCACAGTAGGACATTTACATGAGCCAGCGCGTCAAAATTAATTGGCTTGAAGGGATTTTTGGAAAGCGTACGATTCAAATCTGCTGTCCATTTTGAGCTATCCTCCTCCTCCTCCTCCTCCTCCTCCTCGGTGGAGGGGAGGAAGAATGACAAAATCAACATTTCGATACAAAAATTGATATGGAGGGGGTTTTTGGGACGCATAGAATTCAAAACTGATGTCCATTTTGAACTGTATCCTTCCCCCTTCTCGGTGGGAAAGATGAAAAATTGAAAAATTGGTTAAAAATAACAAAAATTTTCATCATTCTTGATGATTTTGGGCTTTTATGTGAAAACAAAAATCGATTTTCCCCAAAAAATAGCGTCATGTAGCAAAATGCATCACAAAGATTTTTTTGAAATTGAAAAAGTTGATTTTCTCAAAAAGCAAAACAAAGCAAAAAATTACGTACAAAAGTCGACTTTTTTGACTATAAAAAAAAATCGCAAAATAATCTTGAAATTATTTCAAACAAAAAACGTTATACGATCCATCACCCAAAAATCGGTACATTTTGAGAAAAAATTTATCGAGGAAAAAAATTGGATTGGGGGGTTGTTGATTTTTTTATGAAAGGCCTTTGTAAGGGTCTATCATGTACTAAAATTTCAATTAGTTCCGTCAACTGTAATTTGAGGAAAAAATTCCTATCTGGTTTTCGAAAAAAAAATCATTTCTCGAAAACGTCGTGTGGGAGGGGGAGCTGAAACTTTGGTCATGAACGTTTCTCGATGGTATCCACTACCCACCTAGGCAGTAGGCAGTAGGCAATAGGCACCTACCACCCAGGTATCATCAAAATCTGCCCCTGAGGCAGATCACTTATGGCCTTTTATCTTGCTACAGTGTATGCTGCATGGCTATTGGCTACATTCTTGTTCAACTCGAAAACCGCTGTTCGGCGTAGGTGCGACAAACGCGTACATCGCGTCGCGTCGCGTCGCCCGGCGGAGAATAAAAAGACATAAATCTGCGCTAATGACTCGTAATGACGCTACGAAAAATATAGGTTTTTTCTCGCACTCGCTTCTGTGTCCGTGCGGGGTACGAAGCTACGAACGCGAAAAGCTCGTTGGTGAAATCGGCCGCACATTTTCTTTCATTATCTTTTCCTTTTTTTCATTTCAAACGTAAATAAACCAAGGCGGATTACGCGAAGACGTTAACTTTAACGAAATCTCGGAAGCCATAAATTGAAAAAAAGAAGAAAAAATAACGCGACGACTACGACGACGACCTGTTTACGCGCATACCTAATGGCTAATACCTATTACCTATTTCGCTTCGCATCTCATCGTATCGTTCGCTTACCAAGTAATTATATGGCTACCCTCGTCAATCCAACTTTCAAAAATGTATTCCTCCTGCTTGTTCTCATACGCGATACGCTCGGAAGGTACGTAAACGAAAAAACCACGACAATTTTTAAAGAGGTTGAAACGGTGGCAAGTTTCACTTTCGACGTGCTGCGTTTGCTGCTGCCGCCACGCTAGCAAAAATATACTCGTCAAAAGGCGGGCAAAAAAAAGCTACGGAGGTAGAGGAGGCGGCGGAGCGGGTTGGAGGAGAAGGAGATGGAGAAGGGGAAAAAATTGAAAAGCCTATCCAACAACAATATCGTACGTATCGGTAATAGCTATTAGCTATATGTAGCTAGTAGCTACGTTACGTAACGTACGAACGAAAAGCAAACAACCCAACAAAAATCAATATCTTACGTCAACAGAAACATTTTTTCCTATCAATAAATCATGTCGATACCGATGCCGATGCCGATGCCGATGCCGAAATTGGTTATCTGGTACGTCTACGTCTACGTACACGTACACGTACGTTACTTTCACGTTTCCAAAATTGGACCAATTTCCGTTTCGCTAATCAATACGATAAGGGAAACTGAAAGTAAGTCATTCATACTCGTCGTTGTCGTCGGTTTACTCGGTTCGCGACATGGATGAAGTCGTGGTCGTATACACGTACACGTACACGTACACGGTGTACGTGTACGTGTACCTGTCAACTGCACCGCATCGCTTCACGTCTCCGTTCCATTCGTCATCGTATTCTCGCAACTGTCACTTCCATCGCGCTCACATCAACCAAAGCAGCGGCGCGCACACACACACACAATATACATCTTCCTTCATCTTCAGCAAACTTGCGATCGTCACCCTCCAACGGCCTTAGCGTCGTTTGCCGTTTGTTAATAGGTCGAGCCTAATCGCTTTCGACCAAATTTCAATTCCACCCCGCCTCGCTACGCCGCATACGTCCACCGTATTCGTGCTGGCGTCGCATTTCCATAAGGGCGAGAAAATTGCACCGGTGCAAAGGAAAAATCAAACGGACAAACTTTTAAAAACCGCGTCCACCCCGAAAGTAAAAAAAAAACACCGTCCAGCAGGTCGATCGTAATAAGCCTTTAATCGGGTACATTTTACATTATTCCCATTTGGCGAATTTGCCATACCTTTTGCTAAACCGTCCGCGACCGCGTTCCAGTAACAGCAATAAATAATTTAACGACGCGCCGGTTAAAAGCGTACTCTCGACGAGGCGGCCAGATCTTCAGACCCTCACGCCCGTAATACGAGTATTCCGCATCATTATCAGCAACTCGTTTTTATTAATTTCAATTTTGCAAACTCCTGAATCGCTCAATTACTTCAATTTGATGAATTTAATTAAGGGGTTGAGAGGTAGGAGACGCTCTGAGGAGAGATGTTGTAACAACTAAAAGAGTAGAAGAATTAGTAAGAAACAACTTTGTTTGATTAAAATTGCTTGTAAAAACAACTTTTCAAATACAATATGAGGGGGGGGGAGACCTAAGAGATGGAGGGGAAAATTGATTGTAAATCATTAGCGATTACAAATTTTGGCGTATTTCTGATATTTCTCGTAAAAATGTGAGAAAATCAGATTTACCCTTTTTCGAAGAACGTTTTCTCAAATTTGAGAAGAGGGGATTGCTCCAAATGAAATGTTTGTAATAACCAAAAGTGTAAAGGAGACATCAGGGAACAATGTTGACGAAACGTTTTCGTTTCTAAAATCAATAGATGGGGCGGCACGTGTTTAAAATATTGGAAAGGGGGGAGGGGGTGGATCTTCGGAAAATGAAGGGGATGAAAAATGGGTACCGGTCGCTTAAGATCTTCGTTTCAGTGTGTAGAACAAGAATCAACCATAAAATTGCTTTTAACAGCTCGATCGAGCGGATTTTCTTTGTTGTGCATTCAGGACTCTACTATTTAGCGAATTTGATAATTCCGGGCAAGCCATTTTGGACGGGCGATGGGACTGTGAAGCAACGGTGAGACGTCGATCAGTGTAATCACGTACACATGGTTGCAAAATTTTCGAAATTTCCGACTGATAGCGGTTTATTATCGAACCTACGAGGAGGTACTGCACGTTAGCGCGCCAACAGATTCTCGCCAGTCCCAATTAGGTACTCGTAATAAGGAAAATATGCGTCTATTCGGATTCGCGTATAATCGTTAATCGATATATTTTTAGAATTTATTTTGTTGCTTCCTTCGGTAGTTACAGTTCATGTTTCTATATTCACCCTTACTCACCTTTTGTAACAAATGCTGCACGGTTACGTCGTCCATATTGTTAGCTTTTTTGACAAGTTGAACCATTCAACGTGATCGAGTACTACGACCAAAGTGCACGAGCGTTTCGCGTTTTCTTTTTTCTCGTCGTTTCACCGAGGAGTCGTCGATAAAGATGCGACTGAGGCGGCGGCATTCCGTCGAATTCGCGCCGCGCGTCACGTTTTCCTTTTGAAATATTAGGCCGCAGCTACGCATCAGCGTATTTCATATCCGCGTATTTACGAATTCGCGGTTGCTTCGTATTCGGCGAAAGCGAGAAAAAAAAAACGCAACGGCAAAACACACCCGCGAAAACTATCCAGTCGGTTACAATTTACGACGCGACGCGTACGTTAAATTAGTCGAATTTAAAAACGAAACGAAACGAAACGAAAAAAAAATAAAAATAAAAACGATATCGTAAAATACGATCACGCTTACGCGCGTAATGCGCGGCACGCAACTATGAAAAATAATCAAATCGTAAAATATACGACGCGAAATTAAAGGTACGCGAAAGCGAAACGACCGTGTCGAAGCGTAAAAACCATTCGGAAATGTCTACTCGACTCCCGGAGTACGCGGAAAAGCTGAAGAAAATACCCGACCAGATATGAAAATCGCAACCGGCGGAGTATGCGCGCAAAATTGCGAACGCCGGCGGGCGGGCGAGTGGGGGGGCGGGGGCGAGGCATTGGGCGCTGTCGCGTATTCGCGCACACACAGTCACAGCTAAGCCAACAGATTTCCTCTCATAAAACATCCACACCGTATCAGCTTTTCTCAAAATCATTTAACGCTTCTTGAACACTCGGGTCCGTTTATTTTTAAATTTCATAAAAACCTTCGTACCGCTACCGACCCCCGAAACAGCGCCACACACGCGCACACTGCCACTCTCGGCACGTCTCTACTCCAATTTCACTTTTTCCTACTACTTTTTCACTTCTTCTTCTTCTTCTTCCTATTTCTTTTCGAATACATTTTCAACGAAAAAAGAAAAAACCACGAAAACGCGGCAACAGAAAAAAAAACAACCAGAACACTCCGTGCCAACAATTAACGTCCATTACGCGAGGTCCTACGTAATAACAATTTTTTATTTTTCATTTTTTTATTTTTTTTATTTTTCACTCGAGGTATCCGAACAGTTTGGAAATCAAACGAGGATATGCCGATTGCCGGTGCTGCGCGTTACCAACTCTGAATTCAAAACAAATTGCGTAGATTCGTGGAATTTATCGCAATAAGCGAATAAAAAAACAACGTTAATTAAACATCTAAAAAGTGCGACGAATCGCCAAATCGATTATCGTGCCGTGCCGTGCCGTGCCGTGCCGTGCCAACCCACCCTGGCGATGACGGTTGCGGTTGTGCACGTCGTCGCGTCGTGTCGCGTTTTTGCATCACGTAAAAAAACAAACCCCTCGGGGAAACGAAATTTTTTTTTTAAAAACGCGGGCACACATTCAACAACGTTGAATCGACAAGTGGTAAAGGGGAGAGGCACTAAGTTACTTCTAAAATTAAACGGTATTAAATTTCCCTTGGAATGGGTCTCGAGTGGTGCTCGTATGACTAACCGAATTCTTTTTCACTACAGCTTCCACGCCTTGATAACCAAGCGTTGAGCAACGTAGCAGATGATGTATCTTCAAGTTTTTCATTATTTGGCATGTTCCTTTCTTACTTCCCAGCTTAATTTCACCTTCACCCGTCGTTCATCAGACTGATACAGTACGAGTATGTAGTTGATAAGATCTTCCCACCTGCCTCCATCGGCATCGGTTGGTGGCTCGTACAAATTCCCAACTCCCCATTCACCCGCTTCCATTGTTTTACAGCCCGTTATAAAATACGAGTAGATCATTTTTGTCTCTCGACCTGCCTTGCCGCTGCTTCCGTCGTCCTTCTTCACCCTGCACCTTGCTAAGATCTTTTCTCTTTTCCCAAAATCATCAAAAATAATAAAAATTCTCCTTCTTCATAGCCAATTTTCTAATTTTTCATCCCCTCCACCGGGTACGAGGAGAGCGCTAGATTAAAATGAACGTCAGATTTGAATTCTACGCGTTCCCAAACCCCTCAATACCAATTCTGGATTTAAAATGTTAATTTTTTCATTTTTTCTCCTCTCCATCGAGGGGGTGGGGGAGGGGGAGGAGGTTAGCTCAAAATAGACACCAGACTTGAATTCTACGTGTTCCAAAACTCCCTGCAAGCCAATAAAATAATTTTGGCGCACAGGCTCGTGTAATCGTCCTACTGTGCGCCGCGCCGTTAATCTCCGGGAGATTGCCGTTCGAGTAAGGTATATGCTTTCTACTAGTTGCAGAATTTTCAATATGGTAAGCAGCGTGACAGCGAGATTTTCCCCGAATTTTATTTTCTAGTAACCATTTAACTTGGTCGGAATCGTTTACACGAACTATACCTATACAAATACCTACACATACTGTATATCCGCGAACATATAAAATTCAACAACCGCATGTATCACCGTCTCCCAAAACAATGTGCATGAGCACGTCCTCGTCCACAAGTAACTCGTACTATAAAGTAGGCCTACGTACTACGTAGTACGTACATTGCAGTAGGTGTACGTGTAGTCGTGTACGTACTACGTAGACGCATAAGCTACAACCCCAACCCCAACCCCAACCACCCGTCGCCATCCCATACGCGTTAATGTACTATGAACAACGTAATAAGTTGGAAAACAATTCGTGCCGATGGCTCTTTTGAATTTTAATAAAGTGCCACTCCAGTTTGAAGCGCGTTGCAAATTATTCGTCGCTATTTCGCCGTCCTTTATAAATCATTAAGCAACAAGAATGCAATATAATACGAATACCGCTACCGCCACCGACATCGTGCTCAATTGCTCATATATCATCGTCTTTCAATTCGTGTACGAGTTACGATGCGACGACGCGTCGCGACGCGACACGACGCAACGTGACGGTTACGCAGCTACCGCCTTATTTTTCTCTCTTCCCGCGGCGTACGCGTACGATAGGTGGGTGCTGTAGCATACCAACTTGCGTTTTTTTTTTTGCCACCAGTAATTTAGCATCCCTTGGAAATTCTTGGTACGCGGTGACCTAAGGAGAACCGCTGACGCTAATAACCTAATCGTATTACGCGTACACTGCGTCTAGCCGCTTAGCCGCCTACATCGCTCCGTTATATGTACTCCCTAGTCCCCCTATACAGGTTATTCCAGGGTAAAAGTAAGGCATAATTTTCAAACCAGAAACTGTGCAACATAAACTGAGTCTACGTATGCATGTTTGCCTAACCTATGGATCGCGGTGGCAGCGGTATACTCTTTCAAAAAACAATTTTTTTTTCAATTTCGTTTACCGATTTTAAATAATTATACCTCAATTACTAAAATAGATTTCAATTACTAAAATAGATTGAAATATGCGGTTTCTTCTGGGAGAAAGCGAATTTTATCTAAATCATTCTAGCGTGGATGAGTTTTGTGTAAGGTCAATATTCAAGGATGTAAATGGCAAATTAAAGAAGAAAACGCGTTTCAAATTATGGAATTTTCATCATTTTTATTGAATTACGTATTCAAAAGTTTCTTCTCATACCATATTAGCTTCGCTAGTGGGGGGGGGAGGGGAAGGAGCCGCCAACCACCACTCGTCACATTGCTTCGAAATGCTCCCTATCGCGCACTCCTTTTTTTTTTCTATTCATAATAACTCTTAATCGTAATTGATCTTACAAAAGTCTTCTAGGCCTTTTGGCTGACATCTAAATCACAAGCTTATGGCAGTTGGGGTAAATTGCCGTTATTACGGAAAAGTGAATGACATCAGAATTGTTGCAAATGTCATTCTGTGATGCAATCTTGATAACTTGCAATAATTACTGAAAGTACGCAGTATTTGTGGTAATTTATGGTAATTTACCAGTAATTTTATTCATGCAATTCGTCGGTTATTTACAGTAATTTAACCATAATTTGCAGTAATTTATCGCCATTTTGTGTATTTTACCTGCAATTTACTGTTGATTTACAGTTAGTAACCAATGATGATTCATCATAAATTTGCGGTTTTTCGGTAACTTACCATTAACTGTCCGTACGTACGGTAATTACCGGTAATTTGATACATTCAAAATTTGACAAAATTTGGTTCGCTCGTTTTGGCGTGATGAGGTCATAAGGAAAACGGTTATCAGGGAGGGGGGAGGAGTACTTCGAAATATTAGTTGAAATTCTCGATTATAATTTTTATTTTTATTTTTCTACGGCGACAGCGAGTTTGTTTCGTTGACAGTGCGACGACGCGCCGCGAAGTACACTTGTGACGCCTTATTATTTTTTCCAAAATTTAATATCTCGTTCCATTCTCTTTTTCCTTTTCTCTCTCGCTTTTTTTTTAATTTTTTTTTCCTTTTTCGTACACTTTCCACGTCATATTTCTCTTTTACACAAAAACGTCATATCCGACACGCGCGCAACCTTGAACCAAAGCAAGGTAACGAGAAACGAAGAATTTATTAAAATATTTTCACCCATTTCATGATAATCGTTCTGGTTTGTTTGTTGGTTATTTCAATTCGTTATTACGTTAATTTTCAATTTTCATGAGCGGCGCGGCGATGTTGTCTTTCTTCTGCAATTTTTTTCCGCGCTTTCTTCCATAGTAAACGTCTTGGACGTTGGAATCTCGCTGTCCAGTCGTATCATCGATTTCAATTCCTTTTCTTCGTTTTTACGTAATAACTCGTCGGAAGAAAACAAAGAAGGTCGGCAAATTTTCGCGCCACATACGAATAAGGGTTGATTTCGTTGTTGCAAGTCGATCGATCACCTTCACCAACTCCAAGGTAAATAATCGAATAAAGCAGCCCACGAATACGACGTTTGACTGCCGTAAACCTGTTTGAGTTATAAGAAGCGACTTCGAAGCTCATCGTTTCATCTTTCATAAATACGTCGTCGAGAGTAATGTCCGCTTACCGCTCGAGTTTCCAATACTCTGTCACGTCACGTCACGTCACGTTGTGAGAACGAGAAACTTACACAAACACGTGCGTCGTGCACGTGCATCGTACGTGACGATGACTAAATGATGACTCGCGTTGTAAGCTGTAAAAGATGATGTGTGTGTTCTGTGTTCGATGGTTGCGACCATACGAGTATAAGGCAGAGAGAAAGAGCGCGCGATGCTCGTCTATTCGAGCTTTAGGCTTTTCACGTTAGTGGTAACGGTTGCGATATGGGATGCGGCAAAAGCGAGAGAGATAACGGAAAAGAACGCGAAAACTGCGTACTCGTACATTCAGCAGTAAAAAGCGGAAGCTTTATCCTTTATCGTTTACCAAATGCTAGCGCCTTGCCGCCTTCGGCTATTAAATTTTAGAAATAAAAGGCGACTCGACGGTTAGTTAAATGTGAATCTTTTTTTTCGCCCTCTCGCATTTATTTACGAGCGTGCCGAGCCTACGGCTATGTTTTAATGCGTACGTCTATGTAGTACGTAGCTACGTACTACGTAATACGTATACGTACACGTAGTTATGTACCAGCAGCATTTGCCAAACGAAAAGATTTCTCGTATCGATGTAACGTATAAAAAGCTTTTTTCCTCATTTTTCTTTCACCAACGTACCATTACCAAAGGTATAGGCGGCTGTCGCGTCGCGTCGCGTCGTTCACGCAGCTTACCTTATAAGAAGAAAAAAGGTTACCGAGATTTTTATCACCCTCAACTGAAGGCCCGTTCGAAGACGTGAAATGTACATTTAAAACGCTGTTATCCCGCTCGCCGCCCTTTGTTTGATTTTCTTTTTATTTCGTTCGAACGGCGCACATCCGAAACTGTTGAAACGAGACCACGAACGCGTCCAAATTCTAAACACTTATTTCATCTTTTCTTCGTCCACTTACGTATCTAGCTAGTAGCTATCTACTTACGAGGAAGAAAGAAACCGACGACGGCGCGTTAGCTTTTAATAATATTAAACAATACGTATACTTGGTAAATACGACGACGAGCACGGACGAGCGACGAGAAAGGAACAACTTTCGGGGTTGAGTATAACGGTGTGACGTATAAAGTACGCGAACTAGGAATTAGGTGAGGGATGTATGCGACTACGCGTGTGGTACATTGGCATCGGAATGAGGGCGACGAAATGTATTATTGCCAACGATAAAAGTGATGGATGAGGGAAAAATTTCAAAACCAAGGCTAGATAATTTGATAGGCTTTCGTGTCGGTTATAATGGTTAGGCGGTATCTTCTTCTAACCTCTTTTACGCCCTGTCCGCGCTTAATGTGAATATAATGTAACTCGAATACCGCGTATACCATACATACGAGTACAATACGTCAAACTCGTACGTCTACGTAGTACGTACCCTTACCCACTACCCACTACCCACTACCCAACTACCCAATACCCATTACCCATACGCACTCTATACGTATGTATCTATGTGTTGTATGTACCATGTACATACATTAGGGTGAGCCGAAAAAAATAGGGGGTCCTCGATTTGGCTGAAATTTTACTACGTGGTTGGGGTTTGAACTAAAACTATATGCCATATGAATTTTTAGCCCTCAAGGAAAGATGGCGCAAATTTTGATGACGCTCGTTAAATTGATGAACGCGTAGCAGCGAATCAACCATGCACCATATGCGTGATTGGCTCAATTTGTGCATGATTCGGGTGCATCGCGCATAGTGTATAGTACATACTGCATAGCCGGCTTTATAAAACACGTGCAATGATTGAGATTGATGCGGACAGTTAATTTAAGGTGAGAGTCGGATACGACGCGACGCGGGACACGTTACGCGTTATGCGAGGCAATTTATTGTAGTCTTCTCGCCGTTTTTGTTTGTGGCGGTGGCGGCGGCGGCGGCGGCTGTGGAAGTTTTCGCAGTGCGCAAAGTTGCAGACGCGCATCACGTACGTAAGCTAATTTAGATAAAAGGTTGTTCGCCGTTCGTTTAAACCTTTTGGGATAAAGGAAACTCTCACTCAACTTTGCTTAAGTCGGCGTCATTTGTTTCGACTGTGCTACACGTACAAATACGTTTGGACGGATGACAGCGACGATAACTACCACTACGAGTTTCCCACCAGTACACCGTATAGGCGTATATATATATATATATATATACACTCTTAATGAATGTACTTGTGGCACCAATATAATATACTGAAGATACCTTCAGGCACCAAAATTTTCGTTCAGGCACCACAAAATGGTGCCAGAACGTTATAAGGCCAAAATTGTCAGAAATGGTGCCTCAGCGTTACAAGGTGCCTGTTCGCCAATTATTGCTATGGTGCCACTTCCACTTCCGACACTTATTCAATACGTATATATACTTGCATAATAGCAAAGTTAAGCGAACGCATTTCCTATACTTTATACATGGCAACGCAGCATGGTGCCTGAAAAACATTCATGGTGTCGTATAGAACTTTAATTGCGCGGTGCCACTTAGACATTGATAAAACCCCTGGTGTCAGAACTACTCTTCAGTATATTGGTGCCACATCGTTAATAAAGTAAGTATTCATATATATATATATTACATACACATACCTAAACCTATACGTAGTATACGTAGCAGGTAGCACATACGCGATACTAGCGTAGAAGTAACGTGTATGTGCCATGTGGGGGCGATAAAAATTAAAAACACGATGTACCAACCCCGCCGAAATACCTTATTTACGCGAATAGTCTAGTTAATTGGCGGCCGAAAACCGAATAAAAGCCACGGTATACAAGTTTTAAAGCAGCGCCAATAAAAGCGGCGTCCAATTAGGCGGCTTTACCGCTACGCTAAGCGTTATACGCTGAACTTGGCGAACGAATCATCGAGAAAAGCTGTAGAATGTAAGAGTGTGTAGGCAATATGGCGCGCACAACGCAACGTTTTCGTATAATAAAAAAGCTACCGTAAAAGCTCCGTCGAGACGATGGTACACTCGTATAAGTAAGCTTCATTAAGGCGAGAGAAAAGCCGACCGCTAACTCCGCGCCGCGTATTTTGCTACCCTCGCACATAAATACACTCGCTTATTATAGCTTCGTCTAATACGATTATAAAAGATTATAAACTGAAGGATAAGCCAAACGTAAGCCGTCGTCGTACACCAGACGACCGAGAAATTCGATTAAACGTACATAGAATTCGTCCATTGAGTAGCTACTAGCTAAGTAGAAAGTAGCTAGTAGCTACTTAGCTAGTAGCTAGGTACGTTGGCAACAGGCACAGGCTAGGCACTAGTACCAACTAGCAACTAGCAGGTAGCAAGTACCTTTACCTATTACATCACTCGTCTAGCACACATGATAGCAAAGTCGTAAGTGCACATGGTAAAGACGAGAAGGTATCGCGTAAGCTATGGTACAGGCCTCTTTAGCGTCATTAGGTTTAACGGAAACGGAAACGGAAACGAGAAACCAAGTTAAAAGGAGATTGCAGAACGAGCAAACGGGATTGGCGGTCAGAAGCACGAACGGCCAAAAGCACAGCGTGTACTTGTAATAGAAATTAAGCCCAGATGCTCGGCACCGGCACGGGGCGTAGAAGAGGTGCGAGCGCAAACGATCAACAAACAGCGGAAAAAGCTCCGGCTATAATGTAACTCGAGATGAAGTGATAAGAAAAACGTTTTGCATCGTCGTCGTCGTCGTCGTCGTGAAGAATAAGCCCAACGAGCGACGAAGTAGCGAGGGTTGATGGTCTTGCCCGCCCGCTTCCTCAACCCACGAAAAAGAGTTAAAATGCGCCGTTATTATGAAAGCGCGCGTGAGAACGTGAACTTGATGCGAAGCACGTAAACTATTTGCTATGGAAAGTGGAAAACGTTGGGAAAACAGGGTCACAAGCGAGGTAAACTGCGCGCCGCGCCGCTCCGCTTCATCGCACTCGTACGTATACACAATACAATATCGTGCTGTACACGCACACACACTCATACACACACACACCGTTTAACCACATACACCGTAAACGTGTGCTGTATGTGTAGTGTGCTTTATATGTGTATGTGTACGTCTACGTATTACGTAACGCCGCCCCCTCCACAGCCGCTGCGGCGGCCACCAATACATAGTAATGCGTGAGAAAGAATCGGTATTGGGTAGAAGTACATACATGTAGCTAGCTACTTAGTTACGTAGTACGTAGTACACACTGTACACAGTACATAGTACATAGTACATACAAATAACAAATACCACATTAGTAGTACCTACATAACATACTGTAATACATAAACATACATCGAATAAGCTACACGTAACACGTAACACGTAACACGTAGCATGTAGCACGTAGCACATACACGGCTACACGCTTGTTACATAACACGGTAATCGCGTGACAAACTATCGTCGCGGTATTCTCTTTCTTTGAAGAAATAACACGCAGCACGCACGACACCCGACCCTTGGAATTGCGTTTACCTCGTCGGCGACGATTATCGCTCGAGTTTTGCCGAGTAGGGTCGTCGGTCAATCGCACTCCGTAGAACGGCAGAACGCACATCCCTTCCGTCTAACTGCGAAGCTCTCAACAATCACGACAACCCGTTATGTAGCTGGAGTTTTGGCCAATCAAAACACCCACACATTTCATCCACGAATCAGGTTCGCCATAACTCTGACGAGTACACTAAGTATTACGTTGACGTACATTATTATTAATCTCATCATCAAAATACTCGATACTTGTATACGAAGTGACCACGAGGCTATACGTAAACTGCACAAAAACACCAATCAACCTCTTATCATAACAAAACGTTAAAAGACTCAAACTATAGTCAACCGGAGGAGTACGAGTACACCCTATACCGTTTCCTTCTCAACGTGATCTCTGTGATCTCTGATCTCTGATCTCTCTCTCTCTCTCTCTCTCTTTCTTTGTCTCTTTCTTTCTTTTTTTTGCTTTTTTGCTTTTTTTTTTTGCTTTTTTGCTATTTTGTTTTTTTTTGCTTTTTTGCTATTTTGTTTTTTTTTGCTATTTTGTTTTTTTTTTGCTTTTTTTTTTTTTTTTTTTGCTATTTTGCTTTTTGCTATTTTATTTATTTTATATGTATGCTTTTTCACTGTTTCGTGTTAGTGAGAGCCGGTCCCCCGCTCACCCTTCTTGGGTATAGGGGGTCCGTTATATACTTCGGATTGATTTTCTATGTATAAATTCTCTGTAATAAACTATCGTCGTCTCTCCCTCTCTCTCTCCCTCTCTCTCCTGGTTGCGATCGGAAGTGTTTAACGGTGCTCCGCGCTATAATCGTAATATTGAGTTTCGTCGGTCGGTTTTTTACTTCGAATTTGCTATACGTGTTAACTTGGAGTTTGGCTGTTATTTTGTGTGATGGTCTGCTGTCATATTTGTGGCTGTGAGTTTTATCTTATGGATCAAGTTGTGGTGCTTTAGGCCTTTTCTGTATGGCGGCGCTTATCAGACGCCTAGCCAAGGTCTTTACGTTGCTAGGCTGCACTGTCTATCCGGGTGTGTGACGACCCAAACCGGTTTGGCGTTACGTCATCGAGTGCGACTTACCCTACATACCTTGCCTACTTGGCGTGGTTTGTTTATTTATCATTATCACGCCTACTATCACCTTTGCGAGAATGTCGGTGGCCGGACTGCCAAATTGTGGTACATGTAATGAGCCGATTGAGGCGGCGCCAAGGTACTTAATCACATGCAGCAACAGTGAGCAAGTGTACCACGACAAGGAGCGAGGTTGCTCGACGGTTAAGGCCCAGTCGTGGTACCAGAAGGCACCATCAAACAAAGAGAAATGGAAATGCCATGGCTGTGACGGTTTGCCGTTAAATAAGCGAAAACTTTCAACATGTTCTGTGAATATTGATGGTGAATCGGATTCCGAGACCTCTGGATCGGCTGGCATGTCGAAGAAGCATGCCCGTAAGGATTCTAGTGATGAAGCGTTGACGGCTGGTAGACTGGCTGCTATACTGGATGAGAAACTGGATCGTCACTTAACTAAGAAGCTGCAACCGTTGATGGACTGGATAAATCAGATTGCTGATAAGGTTGAGTCTCACGCACAACAGATAGATGAGATTACGACTAAAATTGATGTTTTGGAGAGTAATGGTGTGTGTTTGAAGGAATTCGAGGAGCTGAAAGAGAAGGTGAAGTATTTGGAGCAGGACGCGTGGAGAGGTGCTGAAGAGGTTGAGTCCTTAAAAAACTACACGAGGCCCCCCGCCGCTCGCGCAAAATGCGCATTGGTCCGGGGATACTTTTACTTTCGTTACTTTTGTTACATATGTATTATGGTGTCAATATATCTCTGATCTCTTTCCGATCTCTCTCGTTGTGTATGGTGCACGATGCCTCCCGTTTACATTGTATGTTTTGGGTGATTTGCGGTTTTTTTTTTTTTAACTGAGATCGTGTTTTTTGGATGCAGCTAGGCGTTGGCTTTGTTGGTAAAGTAAAATTTTTGTGCTTTCGCGATTATATGATTTAGTTTTCGTAGATTTAGTAGTTGCCGTATTGTACGTAACTGTCTGCTTATCGCGTGATAACGTATCACTTGCGTTATCGTAGTCAGCCTGGTGTGCGCAACTCTCTATCTATTGGCTTACGTCATGTTGAATGTAGGGGCCGTTGTCGGTGGATGCTGCTCATCCGTTGCCGAGGGGTTCTGCTGGGACCACGGTCTTCATTGTCAAGTTTTGTCAGCGACATATTAAGGAGGAGGTGTTGCGGCGTCTTCGTTCGGTGGTGATGGAAATGTTAAAATTTTTTGTAATGAGCATATTCCGGTTGAATCGTCCAAGTTACTCGCAGGTTTTAACTTTTAAGCATGTGTGGTGTCGAAATGGTAAAATTTTTGTTAGACGGGAGGATGGTTCCAAAGTTTTTTCTATTAACGCGGGGGTTGATGTTGAGCGGCTAGCTAATGGTATCGCGGGCGAAAATGGAGGGGATTAATGTTTTGCTTGTAGTGGCCAAAACACCAACTCGTGCGCACCATATTTACCCTCGAGAGGTCTTGACAATACGAGTACGAATACATTGATTGATTAAATTAAATTGTCCAAGTTCGTCACACCCACCTGCATTTAATTCGAAAAAAATTAAAAAATTGGAAAACTTTTATCGATATCGTGTACCATGATAACAAACTACCTGTACCTGTACCTACATAGCTAATTAATTTAGAAATAGTGTTTGCATCCAATGGTATTATTACGCGCTTATCAGAAGGGGTTTCCCCGCTTGTCTAGCTACGGCGTTATACGTTCGACATATGTTCAGTAATCTAATAAAAGTAAACGAAAACGGATATGTGTTCTCTTCGTGTATTAATTTCTCTTCACTATACAAATAAAACGTAAACAAATAGTAATTCATTTTCACGATCAGTTCGCAATGAACGACAGCACGCCGAGTCAGCGGTTGAGTACCTACGAGTACGCTCAACTGCTTACTGCTCATTCCGCAAGTTGAAAATGTACTCGTGCGTCACGTTGCGCGCTTTATACGAGCCACAAGCATACGCCAAGAAGACGCATTTCGGCATAAACAACAAGAAGGGGAAGCAGCACCAGAACCAGCGTGAAAAATACGCTTCGATAAAGCAAACGAATCGCGCGTGTCCAATAAAACAACGCAGCTATTTCATCAAATAAGTTTTATAAACGATAAAACAGATTGCCGCAGCGCGTACCCTAATATTTCGTCGCGTCGGGAAAATTTCATTTTTCGCCGCAATTTATCTGTTCGCAACTCGCTTCCACTTGCACATACGCGCCACGCCATTTAGAAAAGCTAAACGAGCGCGGAAAAAAAATGCTCCCTTACAAGAAATTCAGCTCGCAGTCGCAGATTGGCGTTTGAGCGAACCACGGCGAAACGTTTCCGGCAACAAACGCCAGCGAGGCGGAGGCGGAGGCGAAGGCGAAGCTAGAAAGCTACATAATACCAGTAAAAATACATACATACAAATACACTACATACCTACCACAAACATCGTGCACGAAGGATACAACTACAAATGTAACTTTTCCCTCGGCCCGCGTGTCAAAGCGAAATTCGCTATCGTAATGCGCCAAAGAGGCGGCATTACGATAATATTCAAAGCAGGTAAGACGATGATGGCTCCCGCGGGTCACTAACCAAATCTGCGATACGACGAGAAAAACTTGTGCGAAAGCAGACGTAATGGTAAGGATACGCCGCGCCGCCGCCGCCGCCGCCGCCGCCGCCAGTAACTACCTTCAACGTGCCGTCATCAAACCAGCCACACATTTTTTTAAAACTCATTCCTATAATGGCTCCCTACCCGACGTATCATTTCCTTTTCTTTCGTAAAGCGAAAAAAAAAAAGAAGGAAGACTGAAACGGTGAAAGGAGAGGAAGGGAAAGAAAACACGCGCCGCGACATAACCCGGTAACGCAATCTCTGTTCCTCACTGACTGACACCTGGCACATCAACGTCGATATCGATATCGCGCCGTAAACATTCTGCATCCGACGGCGCTTCGGCAGCGATGCAGCATCCACCACCTCCTTACCTGGAGCTGCAGATAACGTAGGTGACGCGCCACCAAAATCTCGAAAGTAAATAGTAAATATGTACTAAGTTGTACGCGAATATACGTAAGCGCCTGCGAATAATACCAGCAAATTTACCAAATACCTCGCACGTCGTGGCATCTTTCCTCATTTCTTTCTCTTCGCATTTTCATTTAATTTCGCCTTAATTTAGGATTTTTAAAGGCTGATCGTAACTTATCTATATACATAATACATATACGAGTATAAAATGATGGCCGTTTTCTTTACAACCTCATCACGCCAGAACGAGCGAACCGAATTTCGTCAAATTTTCAACATAGCAAATTACCGGTAATTATCGTAAATACGGAAAGTTAATGGTAAGTTACCGAAAAACCGCAAATTTATGGTAAATCATCATCGGTTACTAACCGTAAATCAACAGTAAATTGCCGTAAATTGGTGGTAAAATACACAAAATGACGATAGCTTGCAGTAATTACCGGTAAATTACCATAAATTATTGCTAAGTTGCCATAAATTACTGGTAAATTACCGAAAATACTGCGAACTTACGGTAATTATTGTAACTTATCAAGATTGTAGGCTATCACAAAATGATATTTGCAACAAATTTTGCTGTGATTCGCCTTTCCGTAATAACGGTGAGTTACTCAAACTGCCATAAGCTTTTGATTTAGACGTCAGCCAAAAGGCCGAGAAGATTTTTGTAACACCAATTACGATTCAGTTATTACGAATAGAAAAAATAAGTGTAAGCAATAGGAGGGGTGGGAGTTTTCCCCAACTAGCGAAGCTAGTATGTATCGTAAATTGATTGCTATTCAATTCAGATGAAGTATTCGTTCATTTCGGCAAAACCGTAGCTAGATATTTTACAGAATTTGTTTTGAAAGATTTGTACGAGTAGTTCGTTTCCGTTATTTTGTGACGTCCGAGAGTCGTCTCAAAAGTGAGATTCCTTACCCTACTTGCGTATTTATTTTCATTTTTTTTTTTTTTCTGAAAACTATTCGATCGAAGTTGACCAAACTTTGAAGGAATTTAATTTTCGGGTTTTTTGAAAATAGGTAGTATATAACTTGTATACAGTAATGTATATGTGAAGGTTAAATCGTAGTACACGTGACGCACTAACCTTATCCTGTAACATGTCCCTGGTGCGATTGGCTTGCCTGCGGAATCTGCACATCTCCACCTGCAGATGGGTATAACGCTGCTGCCAATTGGGCTCCGAATAACTGCAATACACGCCGCCGGAAGGTTGCAGTTGCAACGAAGCCGCGTCACCGGTGAGCGATTCCTGCGAAGAACTCCAAGACGAGCACGACGATTCCGGAGCGTAATCGGATAATCGAGCCAAAGGATCTGCCGGCGACGAGCCACCCGAATGACGACGATAGTCGTCGCTGTCCATCGTCGGCTCGATATTTCAAAATGGTTGCCGGCTTATGGTAGCATTTTTCGACGTTTTGCCACCACCGTTTGCGTCTTCTGTAAAAAAAAATCATACGAAAATTAACACGCGCATCTACGATACGACGACAAATCAGAATATTCTACGAGTATCGCGTTATTTCGTGGTTTTGTTTTTTCGTCTGAGAAGTGGCAAAGCATTCGCATCGTTAGTACTCGTATTCTTGGAAAATTTGAAATGTAGGAAAAACTTTTCGTTTTCAACGTAAGCAGTAAGTACGAAATACTCGGTAGTTCGTAGCTAGTTAGCAGTACACGTACACGTACACGTTCACGTACAGTTTGCGAAACATTGCCGCGGTACGATATACGAAGACCGAGATTCTTCGTTTCCTGCTTACCGCAGATACTGCAGATGCAGATACGAGTACTGCGGAAATTGAAAGAGTGAATACCAATACAAGTACGTATACGGAATACGATTTGATGTCGGGAAAATGGAAATTGTACACATATAGCTACGAGAGGTGTGAAAGTAAAACGAGATATAACGACCTTTTAACGCTTATTTAAAGATGCGGCGAGAGGCTGCTATCAACATAATGAAGTACGTATACCACGTATACGCATACGCGTAGTTACGTATACGTACTTCGGCTACCACCCTCAACACCGCGTCGTCCTTTTTCAGACGACGTGAATGAAGCGATGGTGCGCATATAGCGACACCACGTACCGACATTTTGCACGTGGATTCGTTATCTCGACGAATTCCACGCGTATTCTATTTGCAAATACAATATCATAAAGCGTGTGGGTGACAACGCTGCACCACCGAGCCACCGGACCACTCGACTTGGACTGTGTGAACTCGCGTTTTCGCAGAAAAGCCGCAATGCTACGCGCGCCATCGCATCGTCGACTGCGACTACTACGACTACGCGATATTACGTTAATTCATTTCTTCTTTAAAGCGGCCTAGCCACGTTCTCATTTTCCAACGGATCCTTTCAAGACGAGAGCCATCGCTACCGAGACGGTACTATGGATATAGTAGGTTGCATAACCAATTTTCGTAGGAAAAAGCACTAAAATCCCTGTAACTGCTCCGGAAAATTAAAATTTTGCAATATCGCTGAGTACGACAAACAAGCGTATGTTTAAGAATATTATATCAAAAAATTGCTCAATTTTATTAAAAAAATGAAGTTACAGGACCTCATTTTGAAGTTCCTAAGATCCCACAACCTCGGTTGTTCATCAACTGGGACAATTGGGACTGTCAAGCAAAGTGTCTGATATCTGGTGGTAATTGATGAAACTAACGAAGAGGTACCGATGAGACGTCGATCAGCGCAATCATACACTTATGGTTGCGAAATTTTCAAAATTTACCAACAATTTTCGAATTAAAATACAGAATTTTAATTTCCGACTCCTAGCGGTTCATTATTGAACTTACAAAGAGGTACCTCACATTAGCGCTCCAACAGATTCTTGACTGTCCCAATTCTTCGATATGATATTTTAAAACATACACTCGTTTGTCGTACAGAGCGATATTTCACAATTTCAATTTTCCTAGATAGGTAAACGGATTTTAGCGCTTTTTCCTGCAAAAAGTGGTTATGCAACCCACTGTACTTGTAGTTCCGTCTTGACATTTTTTCTACCTTGCAACGTTCGTTGAAATACGCATCTGAGACTGTTTTTACGGTCGCGTAGAAAAGAGAAACGCGATTTTTGAGAATCTTTCATTCGTTCGCTCGTAATACGTAATTACGTACTTGGTCATTTTTCGCTTTTCTGGACGCATTATCTCGGGCTTTGCGGTACTATCGGAGGGATGCTGAGTGAGGAGTTGCCGGACGCGACGGAAAAGCTTTAATGTGAACAGTGAAGAAATTCAATTTGCGCGTGACGTTGGAAAAGCGAAGGCGCTGCACGATTACGACGAAATTAAATTAAATTTTACTAGTAATTGGAAAACGCTTGCACGACAGCAGGTGAAAAGTTGCAGATGACACATCGAGCCGAGGAAATTAGTTCGACATTCGACAAAGGTCGAAGAAGGGAAACGAACAGGCAAAAGGCGGGCGTCGGGTCAAAATGCTGATTTTGTAATTTCGGAGTTACCCATGAACAACAGTAGCGGCGAAGCGGAGAGCGCTACGGCATTACAGCAGCGACGCGGCGGCGGCGGCACAACTACAAGTAACACCGTATATATTACGTACAGTAAAAAAAAGGTTCAACAGCTAGACTGGTGGGCGTACGCGGCAGTAGCAACGTCGTCGAGACGAAAGCGTCGTACGTAGGTAGGTAGGTAGGTAGGTAACGCGAAAGCAATATCCGTCAACAATAATTACCACTCGTAGTGGACATGTTTACTCTTAATTTACAACACCGGTGATGGAGATTGGCGGTAGATGCAGTAGCAGTAGCAGTAGCAGTAGCAGCAGCAGCAGCAGCAGCAGGCGGCGACGGTGACATGGTGAGGTGACGAAGGTGCAACAGCGACAACTACAACTACGACTACGTCGATTTGTTTGCAGTATACGAAACATACCATGCTATGCTATGCCATGCCATGCCACGCCACGCCACGCCACGCCACGCCACGCCACGCTACCATACTCCAGCGCCTTATCCCTTTTGAGGGAGCGTTTCGGTAATGAAATTTATTCCGCTTTTCGCTGCTGTGCACGTTGCAGAAAATTGTTTCCATACCGAAGCAGCAATCAACTAACGGTTCCTTTTTTCCTGTACGAGTACAAAACCTGTGTGCGTTCTTAGTTTTACCTTCTAACCCTAGCTCACGAAACGTTTATGGTTTAATTTCATCTCGTACTACAAAGGCTTTTACGACGAAACGCCATGCCGCGCCGCGTTGTGCGCGTAATTAAGCGATACGAACTACGCGTACAAATTCATCTCGCCGTTTTGCCATCTTTCTAAGCCAGAGCAAAGGAATGAAATTTGTTTTCGATACACGCGCACGATCACGGCACAAAGCGTCGGTCGTCATTCTGGAAGAGCGTTTTTTATCTTATCTTTATCAACAGGTACGCCCGCCCCCTTCGTTCAACGCGATAATACCGATACGATTTCATTTAATTGGCCGTGCCGTGGAGAAGTGAAATGTGAAAATGTGAGAATCTGCAAAAGACGAAAAACAAAAACCGGGACCAGCAGCGCTCGGTGTCGTATCAACTAAAGAAACAAATTTTCTCCCTTCGTAAAAGGGATAATAGTTCAATCGACCCTCCAAATAGCGTAAAATAAAAGCTTTTCTCAAGTTTGAAATTCCGTTGCGCTGGTAGTGATACCGGATACCACGACGCCGACGCCGACGCCGACGGCCAGACCCAGACCCAGACCCAGGCCCAGCCAACACTGCCAACAGGGAATATTACGCATCCGAGCAACCAAGAAGAAAACCGTCACTTCGCGTATTGACGAAATACGGTACGTAAAATACGAATAAATCTGTACGGCGACCGGTGTTATTTACTATTTAGCAGCCTCAGCTGGCTCGAGCCGAAACCGGAAAAACGAGCTTTATCTTTATTGGCAGGAAACTTTCGCCGGTATCTTGGGATGGGCAAACATCGAGTAGAAAGGGGGTGCCGTGTCGTCGACGTTTTAGCGAATAGCAAGTGGCAACCCTCCGCGTAAGTTGATTACGCGGATAAAAGGCGCGGTACGTGCCTGCGTGCCCTATCAAGCGAAACAATAACACTCGGGACTCGAGATCCGGCACGGCGCGGCGCGGCAAGGCAAGGCAATACACATTACACATACTGTACGTAAATCAAGTCGGAATTATTTCATTATTTAACGCGTTTTTCACAGCCGCATCGTCTATTCGTCGCTGCCGTCGCGTCGTCGTATTTCATACGCTATCGTACGTTAGAGAAAGGTATGTAGATGGTATATACCTAATACCTAATTACCTATGTACAGTATATGTACTACGTAGTGCATGTGTACGTGTAGCACAACGCAGTAAGTACACTTACCGCTTCCGCATTCGCATCCGCACGATCGGACCATTAAGATGGCGGAGCGCCTATCCACACTGCGAGTACACCGCAGCTGCTGGAACCCGCCGCTGCCGTCCAGCGCCCAGCGCCCAACACCACCTTAGCCACACAGGTTACCCAATACCCAATTACCCACATACACGCAACACAAGGTGGCACCGCGACTGGCAAAGGAATAGCTACGCTATAAAGTAGATTTACGTGGAGACGCGGCAGCGCTACATACCGATTACCGAACACCGGCGGTTATCGCGAGCACCACCGAACCATTGCCGTTATCTAGCACCGAATGACTCAAGTTGGCGCTCGCGGTGACGAGCAGGTGTCGTTGTTTTTATTACGAGCACATCTTGTACACGACGCCGCGACGAACGCGTCTTTACGCGTACGTAAAACGGATATATAAATTTAGAATTTATTTTAATAAGAATGAAAACACCGGTAAAGCTAACCGCTGTGTACTGCTCATGCATCGTTGTATCATCCTCTCAAAATAGCGGACAGACTCGTCGCCGCCACTTCCTCATTCATTCTCCGTCGTCCTCCGTCGTCCTCCTGTCGACGTCCACGGCGACGGCGTCGAATCTTCATTCGTACTTCCGTACCACGTACAACCACAACGCCTTGCAGACGCAACCCTTCCTCGCCGCCAGCCACCCACAACTACTACCTTCAACTCAAACTTGTCACGTACATTACTCCGTTCGTTGACGAAACGAAACGTAATGGTAATCGTAATTTTTACCGAATTTGTCACCTCGTCCCAACGAACATGTAAAACGCCAAAATTCTCGTCATTATCTTTTGTTACGACCAGAGGGGCTTCTCCTTTGGAAATGCGCGAGTTATGGGCAGTGGGTAGTGGGCGCATTTTGCGAAGCACACGTTTGACGGAGCAGCTAATTCACCGAGTTAGAATTGCAGTGATAAATTGATACGAAGCGGTATGGTAGATCGTCGTCCAATGAGGCGAGTACATGCGGAGTCCAACGAATGGTTAACGCTGAAGAAGACGTCGAAGGTAAACGAATTGCACATCTACGTATGTCTATGTCTATGTCTATGTATATA
>QBDW01006038.1:0-32490 GCA_003261595.1 Maconellicoccus hirsutus | reverse complement strand
GAATTATAAAACGCGCAACACCGCAGGCCTGACTAATTTCTCGGTATTTGTGTAACGTGTTACACACAACGACATGCGCACATGCGTATAACTACAAGATATGTAGTAATTCAGAGGGGAGGAATGCCGTGTAGTATTCTTTGTGGGCGGGGAAAGACGAGACGTTGGTGCGCTATCTATGAACGAGCTCCATTCCTAGCTCTTTCCAGCTCCTTTTAAGCGCAACACTTTTTTGTATACAGTGGACTATCTTTGTATAGGTTAATCTATGATAATACTGAAAGACGAAATAAAATACTGTACGTTTATGATTTACGAATTCGTGAATTATGAATGGCAAAATATAATACAAATATGACTAATCAAAATAATCGAATGAAATACTTTATTCTTTCAGAATTTCACTTTCCTTTTCCTTCTCCCTGCTGAAGGACTGTTCTTCGCTAATAAAGATAATTCGAACAGACTTTAAACCCTCAAGTTGATCAAAGTTTTCTCTCACAATCGTTGAACTCGTTCATATTCATTCATGTTCCCCAGATCCCCACGTGAAATTATCTCATAAGTAGTTAAGTACGATCATGCACAGCTAAACAAATACAAACGTTAATTACATCATCTCAAACACTACTTGCCGTATTTAACGACGATGATGAACAAAACATGTAACTACGTCAAACAAACAATAGAGATAATCATCGGAGAAGTGTGAAACACGATACAATAAAATGATCATTTTAATTATAAATGAAAACTTATTTTCACGTACAATAACATCGACACGAGGACGGAAATAATTCTCATCTATTGGTGAATTTCTAGTGAACACTACGAAAAACATAAATAGTTATTCAAATTCACATACTTTTCACGTGCGAGGATTAACTCGATGGTTTATAATCTGGCAATAAATTTAAAGTGGGAAAAAATTGTTTAATGTATGTGGAGTTGAAATTGGTAGCAAATAAGTACGTGTTCAGCTTTCAGAGTGTAATAGGTTTATTATTTGATATTTTAATGAAGCAGTACAGAGAAGCGAATATTCTTTCACATAATGAGGTAAATATATTAGATGATATTATAATCAATCTATGTCGAATTTTTATGAAAAAGGTGTCAAAAAATCATCATAATTAAGCACTCTTCCTAGACAACTTGCAGCTTTTGTCTTCACCCCCTTGAATATTTGTAATATAAAATATCTATCAAAAAGTAGGGGCAATCACTTTCAATAGTATTTACTCTACCATTCATCAAACAACATTTAAAAAAGCATTGAAAGGGAATAAAAATAATCTGATGTCGTCATATCATACCAGTTTCACTAAAAGGTCAGAAGTCTAAAACAACAACGATAATCCTCAACCGTATTATACTTCCGATATTACAACCAGTACCGAAATAAATATTTAAAAGGGAACACATGCATTTAGAATTAATGGTGTATATAGATTTTTTATGAATACTTTTCTAAATACTTCACTTTTTCATCTTAATTAATATTGATTCTGTATACCCATCTAAGTTAAATGAATTTGTGATATTTTATTAGATAGCATGTGCTAAGAAAATTTGTATATTTTTTAGTTCCTTTGCTCAAATGATCGAGAAAAAAATAGTAGAAATGGAGAGCGTCAGGTACTACCGCTCGCCAAAATATTCATCTCTTATCAGCTTAAATGGTGAGTTCATTAATACAGAATTGTTTCTGCAACCGATTCAAATTACTAACCAAATTATGAAATAAAATTACCGAATTTTTGAAGCTGAAAAATCTGTTAAATTTCTATTAAACAATGAAAGTAATTTAAAAAACTTTTTTTTTGGTAACATAATTACATGTATTTATTTAAAATTCTCTCTTTACCTAACTCTTTTTTTATTCGTTACAAAGCTTTTTTTTTCTGCTTGAATTACTTCTTTTCCTCCCAATGTTGACACAGATAAAAACACTCCTTTAATTAAACAAATTTTATCTCTGTGAAATATTTCGTAATTTTACATTACCTTGGTGATTCTCTCAAGCTACTTTGCTACTTTTATTCTGAATTCGTAACAAAGTAGATTCAAGTTTAATTGAAAAAATTCTCAAGTATAATTTGTCTTATGAAAAATAAAAAAATAATTAAATGCCAGTAGAATTCTTTTCGAAGTAAGTGAAGTCATTATTAAATTTTTCGCGATATCTTAAAATTCATTAATTTTATTAAATACCGAGCAAGTAATTGTGTAAATGAAAACATCAACGTTGGAATTTCTTATACTATGAAACTTGAATTAATTAGTGTAAAAATGTTATTCTATTCTTTTTTCACGATAATTGTAGCATTTGCTGCTATTTCTTTGTAATTAATTAAAGATTATTCGTCGAAATTGCCAAGTTGCTATAACTCAATCAAATAGTTACTTATTTCTATTCAAAATTTTATTGCTTTTGAAATCGTTATATATTTCTCAGTGGTTCTCAAAAATTTACGAGTTGGAATTTTTTTAGTCGCGAAAAATTTTAAGTCAAATTGTCCAGTTAGACTCTAAGGATGGTTGCTTCAAGTAGGTAAGTAACTAAGTACTAAGGTAGGTACCTATCTTATCAAGTCCTTTGTGAATCTTAAGTAGGTATAGGGATATGGCATAAATATTAAACGCGTAAATACGCAAATCCGTCATAAGCTCTTAATTTTCATATTATTTTGATAATTTATATTTGTCTTTAAGCTGTATAGGTATATTATGTGTGTACTTGATGAATTATAATGCGCGATAGTGTTATGTGAAGCCTACACTTATCTATGTCGTATTGATACGGTTTAAAGATATACCTATTCTACATACATGCATAAATTTTTATCGATAAGCAAAAATTAAATTTTCATTAAATATTAATATTTTAATCCGAATTTATTTGATTATATCTCCATCAGTGGAGATATGCGATATCTCAGATGATTCTCGAAAACACCCACAAATATATACAATATGCAATCAAAATATACGAAAAACACGCACCGACACCTTTACACTCGACTTAATCAGTTTTTCAAACACGTCATTGTACTTGATTTAAAAATAATAACGGTTTTAACGTTATTCGTCAATATCAAATGGGCACGTAATCTTTCAAATATCGTACCACTTTCGCCAATTAAATGAATTTATTATCGAAAAAATTACTTATTATTTGTACGTTAGATAAATGAAATAATTCGAGTCTATATTGTATTTATTACAGGCAAAAGTATGTACGGCGCTGTTCGTGTATTGGTATTTTTCTTTGGAATTGTCGTAATTCCTTGCGTTTTATTAATTACTCCGTTATATTTGAAGCACAAGGTTTTCTGCGATGTAATTTATGCAGTAACAGAGTCAGACGTGTTGGAAATTAAAGATGGAATCTCATCGGTTTTTTGTCAGGTAAGGGTTCAATAAATGAAACTATAGAATGAAAACTTGGCGTAATTTCAGTTCAAATGATTTTTTCTTAGGCTCAAACCATAAAAATGAATTCAACTTTCAATGCATTTCAAATAGATAATCATCAAGTGGACACCGCTCACAAGAAACATTTCAGATTACGAAAAAGTATGTCATTACCAGACGATAGTTTGGAATATTGGGGTTTTTTCTTGAACAAAGGTTCGATCGTAAATTTATCACTATGTTCGAGGTAATATTTACGACGTATAGGTTCATCGATCAAGTAAACAAACTAATTCACGTATCTGTGTAGATTCGAAGGTGGTAAAATAATGATCGTAAAAGACATAAAAGATTTTCATACATGCGGATTACTCGAACGAACTCACAAGATAGGAGCTGACCCTCACGTGAACATCGAAGAAAACGAAGTCCAAGTTATATACGATCCGAATGCTGAAATAATTCATAATTCTAATGAAAACGAGGGAGAAAAATCCAGCCAAGAAGCTCTAGATGAGCTTAAAAAACAAGCCGAGGATTACATCCGGAAGAAAACCAAACGTGCGAAATCATTTCCCGAGGAAACTCCAGCCGTAACGAATCCGCCCATAGAAAGAAAAGCGAGATCGATTTATGACGAAACAGTAACTCACATGAAGGGTTTATTGCATGGGAAAACGACAAATGAAAGTAGTGATTCATCGGTGTCCAGTTTCGAAAATTCCTTAATAACGTGTCACGAAGGTAGAATATTACTGAATAATAATTTCACCTATTCTCATCACTGCAATGGGACAGATTTCCTGGAAAATCAAACTCACATACATACACAAATACAACACGACGTGCAGGCCGATGGATACTATTTTTATATACTTTATAGCGATAATGATTTCGTAACGAATAATATTCACGCCATTTTTAATATCTTTAAACCAACTTACGAATACAGTGATAGTATTATGGCGTGTTTGAATAAAACCGAATGCACATTTCCAATTTCATTTCTATCGAGAGAGAAAGTAATCGCGGAAATACCGATGAAAAATGGCATCGAACATGAAAGCGAAGATGTTGAGATTTTGATTTCCACGTGCCAACCTAGAACCTTAGTATACGCGATTTTTCCTATCGCGGTGTTAATTGTGATATTAGCATTTTCTTTTCTATAAATAATTAAATAAATAAGTATTTTGTTTTTGCTGTAGATAAGGAAAGTCTCTGGGTCTCCCCAATTCACTTCCTCATACTATTAATCGAAGTTTAAAGACTGAATTGGCGAGATTTTCTACCAGCTGAAACATTTCTCAAAGTTCCTATTATTTTTAATTGTAAATATATTTTAGGAGAATAAATTTTTTATGAAATTTTTTAAACTGTTTTTTAGATTTTATTTTACGTAAAGGATGAGGGCTCGAAGGATGAATCCATTTCTTTCATTTTCTTTAGAAGTGATTAAAAGCCGGAGGCGAACGATAAGTGAAAGTGAATAGCCTTCGGTTTCAGATTTTGGCAGTATTTGGGTGGTAAGTAGGTAGAGGTGCTATCGAGATAGATTCATGACCAAATTAAAACTTTCACTACTCTTTCTTTTTCGTTTATGGGAGAAAAAATTTGCTTCAAGGAATATTAATCATGACAGATGTGGTTTTTTATACCTTTTGAAGCAGAAGTGGTTGGAAGTTGAATGAGAAACATTTGTATATACGTTTTTTTGCTCCAACAGATCACAGAATATTTATATTCCTAAAATAATTAATTATTAATTTCTGGTTTTCACTCACCTGTTGATGAATTAACAGACCGTTGAGCAATCAACTGGCGTGCTGGCATCTTGAAGCTTAATATGGCGTACGAATAGATTCCTAAAATACATCACTCTATTCAATTTTTCACGTAATTATCATTATTTAAATCAACATTCAGGTTTCTAATTAAAATAAATTTAAATATCAATTACTTTGAATCTGATAAGTGATAAGCTCAAATCTTGAAAAAGAGAGAACTGATTATAGCGACCCTTCAGTATTTTACTGTAACTAAAAAAGAACAACTCGATCACTCGACCATGGCTTGATGAAATATTGAGGTTGTGTTGTTGATAACGGTTATCCATGTGTTTTTCAATTTTTTTTTTGAGTAAAAATTGCTGCCAATTTATTGATATAATGAGTTTGCAGTACAATATCTTGTGTTAAATTGTAAAGGAATCATCTCCCTTCAGTATGAAAGTGAAAGTGCTCACAAGAAACCCCGACGTTTACCTACGGGAGACAAAACGTGACATTCATAAATGTAAGTACCACAATCACAAAGCCGTTCTAAATTATCCAAAATTCGTCGAAATTAACAACTAACGGAATAATCAACAGTACCAAGAAATTACGACCCCGCGTTACATCCCTTCGAAGCACCTCGAGAATACGTACGTGCTTTAAACGCTGTCAAATTAGAACGAGTATTTGCAAAACCCTTCATCGGTAACTTAGACGGTCATCGAGATGGAATATCTTGTTTAACGAAACATTCTAAATACCTTTCCATCATCGCTAGCGGAGACTACAGCGGAGAAGTAAGTTGATATTCATTAATGAATGAATTTCGTTTTCATAATTTCATGTGATCAGGTAAGACTGTGGGATCTTCCACAACGAAGATGTAAATTCACTGTACAAGCTCATGAAGGATGCGTCCGATCTGTGTCATTTTGCCACGATGAACGTTTAATTTCTGCTGGACAAGATAAAACGCTAAAAATATGGAATATCGATGATTCAAATTTGGGTTCGGATATCAAAGAACCTTTGAAAGTTTTACTTTCCGAAGTAAGTTATTAAAACTCACCTATCGACGAACATCGCCTTATTATCACTTCTTCTTTAGTCCATTATTACTGGTATAAGTCACCATCAAAAAGACCCCAAATTTGCGACGTGTGGAGACGTATGTCAACTTTGGGATGAAAATAAAAGCGGCCCTGTTAAAACTTTGAAATGGGGAGTTGATAGTTTACATCATATTGCATACAATCCTATAGAAACATATTTACTTGGTAAGTTTAATATAACAGAATAATACCCTTACTATACAATTCAGTAATTCCAATACCAATGCATTTTTTTCAACAGCTACTTGTGCCAGTGATCGCAGTATAATCTTGTATGACACCCGAGAAGCCGGCCCTATTCGTAAAATCGTTACCAAACTGCGAAGTAATCAACTTTCATGGAATCCCATGGAAGCGTATACATTTTCTGCAGCCAGTGAAGATTACAAGTAAACAACAAAGCTGAGCATGTCAAAAGTCAAAATCACGCTGAAAAATTAATATTCATTTCTTATTTCACAGTGTTTACTCTTACGACACTAGAAATTTACGTGTCCCCGTTAACATCCACATGGATCATGTAATGGCTGTAACCAGCATTGATTATGCTCCAACGGGACGAGAATTCGTTACCGGAAGTTACGACAAATCAGTGCGAATATTCGAAGTGAAACAGGTACCTTTTACCACCTCCCGTATTTCTCACACGAATTCGCTCATTTATTCATTTTACAGGGTCATTCGCGAGAAATCTATCACACAAAACGAATGCAACATGTAACCAACGTGCTTTGGTCACTCGACAACAAATACGTATTAAATTCTTCAGACGAAATGAACATTCGTATTTGGAAAGCTAGAGCGTCAGAGAAACTCGGAGTGGTACGTATAATTGTTTTACTCGTATATCTTCGTTTCACCATAATTAAATCACATTGATAACCCTACAGCTCAAACCTCGAGAAAAAGCTGCCTTAGAGTATGCGGATTCCTTAAAACAGAAATTCGCTCATTACCCTCAAATCAGAAGAATCGCGCGGCATCGACAAGTTCCTAAGCATATTTTCCATCATCAACAACAAATCCGCGCCTCCAAGGACAAAATCAGAAGAAAGTTAGTGATGAAGTTGTCTTATCGTCGATTTATCGTGATTTTTTTACTATATTTTGTTCTTTTCCAGGGAAGCGAATCGCAGAAAGCATACGAAACCAGGATCACTTCCGTTTGTTGCCGAACGCAAAAAAGTTGTTATTTCCGAACAAGAATAGTTATTTATTCATTAAGTTATATCTTTTAATTTCGTAATTTTTAGTGTTATAATATGACGAAAATAAAAAATATTAAAAAGGAAGTTTAATTTTATGAGCATTTAATGGTGTATGTGATATCCTCAATTCTTCTATTCGCGATATCTCAGGAATGAATATAGGAGGGGGGTCATAAGAACTGTTTTTGTAGATAATTTACTCAGCTGTAATTTTTGACTAAACTATTTTTACAATTACATCAACGGCTTGCGAAAAACTTCACTTGTTGACCTTTGACCTTGAATAACCAAAGACCCAAAGGTCAAATCGACATGGACTTCTGACATTTTATTTGTAATGGTTATCCCATTTGTACAGATTTTCAATTTTCAGCGAATTTGAGCTAACTTGAAGCATTTTTCTCCAATTTGATTGGATTAGGGGTTCTCAAAATTTTCCTAAATTATTGAAGTCATACATAAATGATAAACTTTGACACAATTATTGAACAAATTTATTTTTATTTCATTTCCGCGTTTACATTAAATAATGAATTCGTTAATAAATCGATATTTCAATACGTACTTATTCTCCCTTTGACGATCTACACTGCAAAATTAAACAATGGTAAATTTCTCAATCAAGAACACAAATTTTAAAATAGCGAAAATAAAAAATAACAAAAGGGAAACATAGGTACTTTTTCTCAACAAATTAACAATTAAGTACAACGAGTAAAATTTATGCAACGATATAAAAATCTAGCAATAAATATCGTCTCAATCTAAACCTCTTTGGACACTATCAACAGCATTTTAACGTTGCTACACACGAATAAAACATACCTACACGTAAATAAACAAAATGCATAACCTTTAATACTGGTATTACTCATCTGAAGCAACCCTTATCAACAATACGGGTAACATGATGCTAAAAATAAAACATTCGATGAAAATCTACCACTACAAGCACACGCTATGGAATGCATACAATCGTAACGATATTTATACATAATCTGGATACGTTTCAAAAATTCCATCAATTGCTTTTGAGCAATCCGCGGAAGACTCGAGAAATGTTAATATAAATTTTAAAATAATTACAACATTTTAAAAGTATATGAAGAAATAAATCGTAGTCAATGTATATCGAGTAATTAATACTTAAAAAGTTAGCCCAGCTTCTTTATACGTTGTAAATATCTTCTCGATAGAATTAATATAAGCCGCTGTTCTTAAATCTAATCCTAAATTATATTTCATCGCTGTCTTCATAATGGCCTGAAAAAACAAAACCCGTAAAATTCGTGTTTTACATATCTCATCTCGTATTAAAAATCCCTCTTACTCTGGCCGATCTCTCCATCGTGTAGTCGAGACCAGAATGAACGATATCTTTTTCGGACGCGCCGGAAATACGCTTTTGGAAAGCTTCGGACGGCGTAACAGGTATTCTGCCGCCGACGCGACCGAATCTACGTTCTAAGGATTCTTGTACGGATTCTAGATACGGGAAAATAATCAACGTTAACAAGTGTGCTTTTCCGAAACGTACGAAAATAACGGCGAATTTTTTACCTAATAAATGGTAATTAGATTCTCGTTCGTATTTGAATGTCAATCTACCGTACGAAACGTGATTGAGATTTTTCAACCATTCGAAAAACGACACGGTTACACCGCCGGCGTTGATGTATAAATCAGGGATTACCAAAATATTCCTGTCGATTAGGATTTTATCGGCGGCCGGTGTTGTTGGTCCGTTCGCAGCTTCGGCGATTATCTGTAATTTAAAATGGTCGTATTTTAGTAAAAATATACATATTTTTTTCAATTTTCAATTGATGCCAACTCTCACAAAAGGGGGAGGGGGACACCACAAAATTGGCGATTTATTATTTCCATTTCAACAATTCGTCAAAATTAATTTTAAGAAGAGGGGGGATTATTTTGGCAATCATAGCTTTTTTAATACAGAAACATATTCTCGTAGTAGCGATTTTTGCAGACCCCTGGTAGAGTTTCGAGCAAAATGGTAATTTTACAGGAGGGAATTTTGAACACCACTGATTGTGTTTTGAGAAAACTGATGATAACAAGTTTCTGGATCGTTTCATCAATTTTTTCACCTCGAGTTTTTGAAATACTAAAAAAACTAATTTTAAGCTGTTGCAACACAAAAATAATTTAATTGGAGCGAATTTTGAGCACCACTGATCGTATTTTGGGAAAAACGATATTAACAAAAGTTTTCGGAAATTTAAAAAAGTACATTTTTCATTCTAAGAATTTTTTCTTTTTTCCTCGAATTTTTGAAATATTTAAAAATAACTGATTTTAGGCGGTTTTAACCCAAAACAATTTTTATTGAAGCAAATTTTGAGCACCACTGATTATATTTGGAGAAAAATGATGACAATAAGTTTTGAAAACCAAACGAGGCAGATTTTTCGTTTCAACAATTTTTTCAGGTTTTCTCGAATTTTTAAATTTTGAAAAAAAATAATTTTCGGTGGTTTCAACGTAAAAATAATTCTATTGGAAAGAACTTCGAGCACCCCTGATTGTATTTTGAAGAAAATGATGATAACAAAAAACTAAATGAGGCACATTTTTTGTTCCAACAATTTTTCCAAATTCCCTCGAATTTTCAAAATATTTTGAAAAAAACAAACTTTATTGGAAAGAACTTTGAGCACCCCTCATTATACAAAACAAAATTTTTTTGAAATTAAATGAGGCACATTTTTTATTCCTACAATTTCTTCATATCTCCTCAAATTTTCAAGATACATATTTAAAAAAAACAACTTTCGTTGGTTTCAACGCAAAAACAATTTTATCAGAAGGAATTTTGAGCACCCCTGATTATATTTTGAGGAAAATTCTAATCACAAAAGTTTTTGGAAATCGAATGAGGCACATTTTTTGTTCCGACAATTTTTTCATATCTCCTCGAATTTTTGAGATATTTTGAAAAAAACCTAATTTAAAGCGATTTCAATCCAAAGTATACAAATAATTTTTATTACATTGAATTTTGTGTACCACTGGTCGAATTTTGGGCAAAATGATGAAATCAAAAATTGTGGGAAATTAAGTGAGGTATTTTTTTGTCTCAAGATTTTGCTTGTATCTCCTCATATTTTTAACATATTTTTAAAAAGCTGTGGCCAATATGATCTTCTTGATCTTTTTGTTGAAAGCGATTCAATTAAATTCTCGATCATTTACGATTATTTCATTCGACTTCGAATTTTACTCACTTTGGCTTGAATCTTATGGGCATTTTCTTTTGTGATAACTTTCTCGATAGCAGCAGGTACGAAAATATCGCATTGCTCGTACATCAAGTTCTCACCGGCATAAGCCTCAGCTCCAGGGAACCCGACAATTGAGCCACTGGAAATATGATAATCTTCCAATTGCTGTAACATAATTCGTCAAAATGCATCTCTTCGGCATATACAAAGACTTGTTCAAAGGGCTCACCTTAGGATCGATACCTTCGGGATTCACGATACTACCATCGCGTTCGATAACTCCGATGCACACAGCTCCGGCACGATGCAAGTACCTCATCGTGTGCAATCCGACGTTACCGAAGCCCTGAAAAATACCCATTTATTTCAATTCCCATCGAATCCAGCAAATACCACACTACCAAGGACCCACCTGTAATATGAACGTTTTACCACCCCATCCTGGAGTAGTGCCAATCATACTCATGTAATTCGCCTCCATGATGAAGTTCTCCAATCCGTGAAAAACTCCCCGGCCCGTTGCCGAGATACGTCCATGAATCCCCCCTTGATTTATCGGTTTACCGGTTACGCAAGCGTGGGCGTTGATATCCAAATGGCCTGAAAATAGAATGCATTTGCGTAATCGCCAACCTCGCGTGGAATGATAGACGCGTATCAAATGATGAAATAAATCACGCTCGGACACGTCGTCATCATGTTATCGGCGCATATCGATTACAAAATCCGATATCTCGCAAAGGCCCTGTTTTTTCAAACGTTGTAATCCGTCGATAATCACCATACACAGAGAATACATTAATACTCGAGTGGAAATATATCGTGTTCGCATTGAGTTGACGCGTGTTTGAAGAAATCGCGTGCAATCCCAAGTACCATTTTATATATACTCCGAACGTGATATTTGGACGATAACGACGATCATATTTTTAGCAACGTGATCACTCCAACAATCACTTACCGATAGTCTTAGCATAAGTATCGGCAATCCACGACATTTCTCGTTCCCCTGTACCCATATCTGGGGCTGGTACGTCAACTCCAGGTCCTGTAAAAATCGTAAATTATTTCGTCACTATTTAAAATCCAAAAACATTCTAAACAGATAACTTAATTCCCTTGACATTAAAATTATCAAATACGTAGACGAATAGGTCGGCTTAATGATTCCGCTGACAAGACGATAAAGTGAAAAGAAATCTCGCAGATAATCATATTCTTTGCAACGAACGTACAATCACGTGTTCGTGCAACTTCAAATAAACCGAACGTGGGCGAGTAACGCAGCGTATCACGCGAATAAACGCTTGAAGACGGCTTATAGAATTATCGCGAGAAATAGTCGCAATCGAGATCTAATTAACAATTTTTCGTAATTAATTTCGCCCATATGCGATGTTTCGTATACAACCGCCATGAAAATAATATCGAAGAAAGTCTAATTATAGAAAGGAGTTAAATATGCGATTTCCGGTCAACTACCTTGCTCCTCTACCCTACTTTCAAGTCAAATTCAGTGAGAATTTTTCCAATTTTTTTTTTATAAATCTCGAAAAAATGAATTTCTTTTAATAAATATCGATTTTTTTTGCTCAAATTTTTTATTATCAAAAGCAGTCAAAATTGATTAAATTATCAAAAAATTTCTATAAAATGACAAAAAAATTCCATTAAAAAAAATTTGAGCATTTTTAAAAAATTTTTATCAAATTGATAAAAATTTTTACGTCTGTAAATGTAACTAATTGTTTTGTTTTTTTATTAAATTTTTTTTATAGAAGCAGTGATTTTTTTCCGGGATATTGCTGTACACTGGAAATAAATTCTTTTAATTACAATAACTGGAATGAGGCGTGGATGTATAACTCCACGCTCCGATGTCGTCGCCTTAAGTACTACTTATTTATTAAATTTAGTTTAAATTTAATATTAATTCTTTTTTTTTTAATTTTATACGGCTAATTTTTTCCACGCCAGAAGAACCATCAAAATCTTAATGCGTAAAATTCCGATAATTAAAAAAAAAATGTATGTAATTTTTTTTAAAAATAAATAATGAATAATACACTTATGAGTGCTTTTTTGATGTTTTTATGGTAAAGATAGTAGTAGTATAGGAGGTCACACAAGGTCAAAGTGTACCCAAATGACTCCTATACTACTGATGTTCAAAAAAATTTTCATTAAAATGAATGAAAATTTATAAAAATAATATCATTTGTTAAAATCGCATAAAATTGATCAAATTATCAAAAAATTTCTATAAAATGACAAAAAATTCCATAAAAAATATTTTAAAAAATTTGAGAAGTCTAATAAAAATCTTCGTTAAAATGAATGAAAATTTATAAAAGTAATATCAATCCTTAAAACCGCATAAAATTAATTAAATTGTTCAAAAATTTTCAATAAAATGGCAAAAAAATTCTGTAAAAAATATTTTAAGAAATTCAAGCAGTTTGCTCAATAATATTTATGGAAATGTTTCCATAAAATGACTAAAAATTCTATTAAAAAATATCAAACAAATTCGAACACTTTAAAATTTTTTTATTAAAATGGAAATTTATAAAAATAAGAAGAAAATGTTCATGTAGGACCTAACATTAGTTTTCAATATCATGAAATCTGCATAAAACTGATAAATTATCAGTATGTTTCTATAAAATGATAAGAAATGTCATGAAGAGTTAACGAGCACATTTGAAAAATACTTTGAAATTAATTTGAATCAATTAAAATGACGTAACATTCCATAAATTCGCATAAAATAGTAACTTAAACAGTAAAAAATTGATAAAAATCATTTCAATTGCATCAAATCGACCATAATATACAATCAAAAAAAATATAATTTCGTAAAAATCGTAAAAAAGGGAAAATAAAAGCTCATTGAGATGATGAAATATTATAAATTTGAAAATCAAGTAAAATAAAAATTCAACCTCCGTCAATTCTTCCACAAAAAAAAATAAATATAAAAATACATAATGGATTTTAAAAATTATTTTTCAAATGGGATCTTCGAAATATTTAAAATTGAGTAGAATATTCGAGAACTAAATTTAGAAAGTCTTTTTTTCGGAAAACGAATATTGCTTTAAAAAAAAGGATAAGTGTTGGGGGACTGAGGGGAATGACCTCTAACATTTATAAATTTGGAAAAATAATTACTTGAGAATACATTTTGTGAAAATAACTTCCTATACAATACTTTCTCAAAAAAGTAAATTTTTAACGTCTTCAAATTTTCGTTTCAAATTTAAGGAGAGGGAAGGGGAAGGTTTTATACTTGACGTTTATAAGAGCCAAAGTGAAAAACTCTTGGAAAAGCTTGACCTATTTCTCTAATTTTCTACTTAATTTAATCGCATTATTTCCTTGTTTCACTTCTTTTTGCAAGAGAAACTAATGTTCAATTTATCGTCGATTTTTTCTAATGAAAATACCTCACTGTGATGGTCGAATCAACGAGGAAGCTTAATTTTTACGACTTTTTAATCGAAAGTAATTCCTGGGGGAAATTCGGCTATTAAGATGAGATTAACAACGACACAATTCCCCTATTTATATATTTTTATTTTCCGGTATAGTATGCATTAAACGAATGAAAAATTTTCCAATTTCAAAAAATTAGTAAAAATATTTTCGCGATTTGTTTTGAGCGGGGGGGGAGGGGTCTTGACATGAAAAAATTTTAATTGTCGCCCCATTCTTTGTAAACCGGTTTTACAAGTTTTGATGAAAAATTAAAATTTTGCCCATATTTTGTGAAATTAAACTTTCAGGATTTCCTTTTTGGAGAAAAATTACGTTAATTTCCTGATTTTATTTATTCATCAGTCAAAAGACCCTTGTGAAAACGTAATAATTCTGACCTAAAAAATCAAGCCGGAAATTAACTAATAAAATGACTTTTCCAATAAAAAACACGTGGAATATTTCACCCAACGAAATCCCAAGAACGCTGTAAAAATTAGAAATTAGAACCTCGCGAATTTTATGCGAATAAATTTTCACTAGGAGTTGAAAAAGAATGATGAAAATCACATTTTATTACCATAAATTAATATATAATTAAGAGATAAAAACACTTATAAACAATGATCCTGTAATCCAACCTACTCGCTTCTCGTTTTACCAGGAAATCGTATTAAGAAAAACCGTGTATTCTTTGTACGCCTCATTAAGAAGATTACAAGTAAACATTTTATATTTGTATTGTGCCAAACGAATGAAAGAAATCTGATGATAATGACCTTAATAATGCGTTACTTAAACGACTAAAATCGATAACAATTAACGATAACCTTGTAGCCCTTTAACTCTATCGGAAACTAAATTCAAATTTGTAACTGAGAAATTTTTTTTTCATTTATCAACTAAAGCATAACATACGAGACCTCGGAAATCCACACGCTGATACGTGACCTTACTCTCGTATGTAATTATAATAATTATAGGAGTAAAAAAACAGATGGTTTAGAGCTTATGTCATACGTTATTATTTGCCGAAGCGTTGAGCAAATTTTACCGAATTTTTTACTATTTTTTGGTGAAATTTTTCGAAGACGTGTAAACAAAAAACAGAAACAGAATTGGCAATTTATAGATAAGATAACTTTTTATCGGCGGTGTTAAGCTGGGGCAATATGACTGGAAATTTCGTGAGAAGTAATGAGAAAATATGGGATAGTCGCGATTAGATAAATAAAACGAAGCGATGCGAATTAGTTTTATCAAAATAGATACGAATTTTAACATGGTGAAAAGAATAAATTTTGATGAACGATGATATTGTAGTTTTCTTAGGAAAGTTCTAGCATCAATCTTACCGATAAATCCTTTCTTGGCTAATTCCAAGGTAAACCGTCGAGTTATTCTTTCGAGCTCATTTTCGCTGTAATTCTTAGGATTGATTTTCACGCCGGCTTTAGCTCCACCGAATGGCACATCGACACAAGCGCATTTAAAAGTCATCAAAGCAGACAAAGCTTTAACTTCATCTCTGGATACGTCTTCGGAAAATCTAATACCTGTGGAAAAACTTATATTACTAAATGTCATCGAAGTATCGCAGGAAAAAGTGATTTACCTCCTTTGCACGGAGCTCTATGAGTGCTGTGCTGAGCCCTATATCCAGTAACCATCTCATAATCTCCGCTATCCCTTCGGACTGGGAAACTAATCTCGATGATGTGATCGCATGGTTGCATTATGGCCAAAATACCTTTCACCTTTTTACGTTTATCTTCGACTGACATCTTGGTCTTGATGTCTTCGACGAGTTTATCGGCGGCGATTTGACAAGCACGATGGAAGAAATATTCAACCATGTCGAAAAATTTAGGATTTTGAGCGGTCGGAATGTCCGAAAAGCGTTCCGGCATTTCGTGCAAATTTCTTTGATTGGTTTGCGTAAGCGCTGGTAGGATTTTTGTGATTCCATGGATGTCGAGTCCAGCTTTAGACAGCATAGTTAATTTCGAAGAATATCTTACGGACAGCATTTTGCTAGTGTTATTCTTGGTGAGATGAAGCTGACAGTACACAGATTTAAGAATATTATAGAAAAGTACACTTCCTACATTAATTCTTACGCGATGTACACTAAATTTAACGTCGTATGTACACTTTTTACAATGACTCACGATAAAAGCTCAACTTGAACTGAAAGCGAACCAAGCTTTGAAAGTGTTTATGAATTTACGGGCGAATTTTTTCACTTTGAAATGCTCCTTTTGATTCAGTGTCGCCTGATTAGAATTTTTCAATTGGTTTTTTGATTTTATCGTAAAAGAGAATTTTAGCTTTAAAAGGTGGTAACACTGTTTTAAAATGGTCTATTTCCGCGAATACGAAACAATACAGGAAATGATTCTTCTCATTGCCGTAAATTAACAAATTTTTTCATTTCAAGGATAAAAAACTAAAAATTTTTTCCTTAAAAAAATGTTTTAATATATAATAATTATTTTAAAATATCGTTATCTAATTTTAATTACGTTTTTTTCAAATAAAAACAATTATTCTCATTAAACAAAGTTCTATGAAACTCTTGTGTATTGAATCGGAAAAAAATACTCCCATAGATAACAAATTACCTTGTTATCAGAATGTAATCATTGAAATTTAATTAATTAATGAAATGTAGTGAAATTTTTGGTTAAATAAACAATTCATCTCTCAAGTAAGTAGTCATTTAGCTGAATTATCACCATAATAAGTCTCCCCGTTCATCTCCCCAACAAAAATTCCTACGCGAGTATCAAAACATCGGATTGCGAATTGTGCCACTTCACAGCTTTTAACTTCCTTTAAGACATAAATTTCGAGTAATTTTGGATTAATACTCGTTTTATTTTAGTGCCACCGGTATGGCGAATAGAATCCAACCCGCCGAAAATACAAGTAGATAGTTGCGGCGAAGATTTAGGTGATATGTCCAAACCAAATGATGTAGGTTCATATGTGACTATGCCCTCGGTTCATGGTAGACCCAATGCTCCATCGGGGACCAAGAATCGTATCGGTTACCATCAAAGAAATCTTAGTTTAGATTTTCGGTAAGTGAACGCTACGATGTATTTGTTATTCGACCTATTTTATGATATCTGGTGTTCCAGATCGATGGGTATTTTATTACCTCCTGTGTCCCAAGTAACCACCAAAGTAACTTCCCATCAGCGCAATCGTAGTTTAGATTCGGCTTTACAACGTATTCCCGAAGTTGATGTTACACCTAGTCCCGAATACGAGAATGCACCGGTTACAACGCCGGTGTTGGAAAATGAGGATAAATCTAAGATCCAAAATAAAGAAGATTTGACTAGTTTGGGGTCCGACGATTCGGGTATTATTTGCAGGTAAAACGTTAATTTTTAAGTATCACATTGATTTGAAATATTAACATTGAGTATGTTAAGATCCGAGGTCACGAGTAGTAGTACGAGCGGTCATCAGAGCAATGAAAATCTGGAAAGTGAATCCGAATCACCAGTCACTGAGTATGAACCTCCTCAAAATGATATCATTATGAATAAAAATAAAAGCTTTCTTTTACGGTTATTCGAAAGTACTTTGTTTGATATGTCTATGGCAATCACGTATTTATTCAATTCAAAGGAACCGGGAGTTCAAAGTTACATCGGTGAGTCGAATACTTCCATAAATGGCTTCTTTAACGTGTTGGATGAAAATTTATGAAATTTTAATCCCTATTTATATTTTTTTTACAGGTAATAAATTATTTAGCTTTTCCAATAACGAAGTCGATTTCTATTTACCTCAGCTGATAAGTATGTACATTCAAATGCAAGATGTCGCTGAAGTAATCCATCCGTATTTGATGCACAGGTATTGAGAATACGCTCGAATGCACATAAAATCCATTTTTGGTATTTTACTGAGATTTCTTTCAGGTGTCGTGAGTCTTCCGACTTTTCTTTAAAATGTTCTTGGTTATTGGAAGCATATAGTTTAGATTCTCCACTTCCGTGTAAAAAGTCACCGGCTATGAAGCTGAAAAAATTGATCTTATCGAATGAACTAAGGTACGCTAGATTTTCTCACCATCTTTTGTCTTAATGTTACCAAATAATTGTAATTTTTGTAACAGGTCATACAATCTTTCAACATGCCATGCAGACGAAAACTGTAAAAAGGATAGTGCTCAAATTTCAGCTGCCGTTTTATTATTTAAGAAAACACATCACCGAGCGTATTCAGACGCTTCGACATTATTATCAAACCAAAAACACCAAACTCCTTCCAGTAAGTAAATCGACGAATTACCCGGAAAGCAATTTTTCATCATTATTTTTATTTAGAAGATCGTAAGAAAAGTTTGGGAGATTTAAGCACCGGACATGGGTTCGATAACGGATGCACGTGTTTCGAATCATGCGAAGGAATGGTCAGCGGCTTACGTGGAATTCGGATTAGTTGTCATTGCGATGTGAGTATTTTTCTCGTGATTATTTGCGCATTTTTAATGACTTCGCGTTTCTACAGGCTCCGCGATTAACAGCTGAATTAAATTTTGTCAAAGTGCTTACCAATATTGGTAGCACTTTGAAAAATATTCAAACCAAAGAAGCTCGTACGACGAAATTGATGGCGGAATTAGCAACGATCAATTTCAATTTACCAGCTCGAGTTTGGATACCGCTTTGTAGCGAAATACCACATCACGTTGTTCGTATTCCGCCTCAAATGGCGGCGGTGCTCAATTCCAAAGATAAAGTTGGTAACACTTGGAAATGCGGTGTAAAATGGGAAATTATAATCGAATTCTATTTTAGGCACCGTTTATTATTTACGTTGAAGTAACTGAAGTCGACGATATTGAAAAATCTCCGGTCGTATTAAGAGCTACCAATGGATTACGTCAAACTAAAAGCGAAGAGAATCTATCTACTATTTCGGATTCTGATATCGATTCGTGTTGTTGGTCGCAAGAAGATGACGATATTTCGACCCAAGTTAGTAATCAATTGACAAGGTTTAGTTTACATTGATTAATAATTTGCATTTTGTAGTATTTACAATTGAAAAGAGATAACGTAGAAAGAGACACGATATCGCAAATGTCTCAAGATTCGTGCGACTCGAATGTTCTAATTGCCGCTGCTGATATTAGAAAACGACTGAGCGATTCACTTAGTGAGAATAAACCTTTTACACATGATCCAGAGGATCCTTCGGCCGCTGCTCTGAAAGTATATATTTTTGAGAAGATATTAAGCATGATGAAACGAATTATAATTACGATATTTCTAGGAACCTTGGGAAGAAAAAGTAAAACGTGTTAGAGAATCATCACCATACGGCCATTTATCGTCTTGGCGTTTATTATCGGTTATTGTAAAGGCAGGCGATGACCTGCGTCAAGAATTACTCGCTTCGCAGTTGCTTACCATGTTACAAAAAATTTGGCAAATGGAACGAGTACCTTTATGGCTGTATCCGTATAAGTAAGTTGTATATTCCTTGAGTAATTACCCCGAACTTAAAGTAATATTAATATCTGTGTAGGATTTTATGTTTATCAAACGACTGCGGTTTGATCGAACCGATTGTAAATACGGTATCGTTACATCAAATCAAGAAACATTGCCAGCTATCCTTATTGGAGTATTTCCTGCAGGAATACGGACCGAAGAATTCGGAAAGTTTTCTCAACGCTCAACGTAACTTCGTTCATAGTTGCGCCGCGTATTCTATTTTTTGTTATTTAATCCAAGTCAAAGATCGGTACGATATTTAAGCATCACCTCATCATCGCGTACAAAAAATTAACATTTTTTTTAAATTTTTAGTCATAATGGAAATATTTTGTTAAACGGAGAAGGACACTTGATCCATATTGATTTCGGATACATACTTTCAACATCACCTCGAAATTTAGGTTTCGAAACGTCGCCGTTTAAATTAACTCCAGAATTTGTCGACGTAATGGATGGATTTGATTCGGATATGTTCGAGTACTTTAAAATATTAATTCTCCGGGGCTTACTAGCGGCTCGAAAGCATATGGATAAAATTCTTAGTTTGGTTGAAATCATGAGATCTGGTAAATGAAAAGTGATTAAAATCTGTATGAATTTAATTACTTATATAATTTTCTGTTGATTTTTTAATAGGTTCGCAGTTACCATGTTTTAAATCGGGAGCAGCTACGGTGCAGACGTTGAAAAATCGTTTTCACCTGAACATGACAGAACAACAATTACAATTACTAGTCGAGAACCTTGTCGAATCGAGTGTGCACTCATTAAGTACAAAATTATACGACGGATTTCAATATATAACGAATGGCATACTTTAAAATAGACCCGAAAGAGTATAGCGAATAGTAACTCATTTTTCTCGATCTAATCGCGAAAAATGTTAGTTTTTGTTTTTCATTCACCAGAATGGCTTAATCAAATTACCAATTAAATGCTTAGAATGTTTTTAAAATCGTGTTTGTACTGAAATTGTTACGTTCTTTCATTTACTTGTTCCTTATTGAATTTTTTTTTTCATTTTTAATCGTATTTTCTTAATTGTACAGGTGAGATTCGTTGAAATTCGTTTAAAACATATAAAAAGCTGGTGTTGTACGAACAATCAAACGAGTACTGTTTTAATTTTAAAAGCCTTGCTCGGTATTTTTATATTTGCGTTGTATAGCGTAAATCATAGGTAACGGAGTAAATACTACATTCCGTGTGTTATGCTTTAAATATATAATTTTTTACATTATTTTTATATTTTTAGCCTTTTGACCAATTTTTATACGGAGTTTTGTAACTTCTTAAAATGTTTTTTCCGTTATTTTTAAGTCTTATCAATTCTCACATATCAGAACTAATGATGAACAGTGTGTTGTATTATGATTTCAAAACAATTTAATTCGCCTGATTTTATTATTGCTCATCGGATATGTTATAAACTGCGTTTTTTTATTTCTCATTTTGCCAATTGTTATTTTGATGCGTTATTGTGTATTTTGATTTTAAGTATATGGCAGTATTTTAATCGTATTTTTTAAACATATTTGCTTATTACGAATATAATGTTTAACTGGATCTTTTGTTTATTTTATCGCAATTTGAAGCAAACATGTTAGGTTTTGGTTAAATGTGAATGAACTTTTCGACAATAGTTAACCTGGTGAACAAGAATCCATTATCTTACCAACGTTTTATCAAATTTAGCAAGAAATAAAATCAATTGGAAAATAAATTCGTAGCGTTACATTTCGTTATCAATTTGTAATGTGTATGATATCAATTTTTACGAGAATTTAAAATTTACAGTCTTTATCTTTGAAACAATGTCACGACGATTGAAAATCGGAAAATATTTAACTATAGAAAAGTGTATAGGTCGTGGTACATTTAGCGCCGTTTATCAAGTAGAAAATGTAAAAATTAAAGAAAAGTTAGCTCTGAAACAAGTATTTATTAATGATATTGCCGATAAAAAAGCAAGAAATGATTGTGCAAACGAGGTTTATTTGTTACAGGTATGAACATTAATGATTCTATGTTAATCATCCGATTAATTCATGTTTTTGTAGCGTTTGGACCATCCGAATATAATCAAATATTTATGCTGCGAATTCGATGAAAATAGTGGTACCTTGCATATTTTACTGGAATTGGCATCTAACGGAGATCTATCCCATTTTATCGCTAATCATATCAAAGACATCGAGTTAATAGACGAATTCACTATTTGGAAATTCATCATTCAATTAAGCTCAGCTATTCATTTTATGCACTCGAATAAAATAATTCATCGAGGTAGGTAATTAGGTATAACAATTAATCACTTACGATTCAACATGGTGATTTTTTTCAAAATTACTTACAGATTTGAAACCCGCTAATATACTACTATGTAAAGAAGGAAATATCAAAATATGTGATTTCGGATTAGGAAAACATTTCTTCGATGAGACAAAACCATATGCAACATCACCTCTTGGATCACCTTATTATATGAGTCCTGAAAGATTACTCAGGAAGAAGTATTACCTAAACAGTGATATTTGGTCGCTAGGTTGCATAATTTATGAAGTATGAAAACTTCCATATGTTTTCATTAAATTTAATGTCCCATATTAATTTACTTGCTTTTTTAATAGTTAGCAGCTTTGCAATCACCATTTTATGTTAGTAAACTTGATATAAATTTACTCATTAAGAGAGTAATTACATGTGATTATCCACCAATACCATCTGACGTGTATTCTAAAGAAGTACGTAATGGGTGCTTTATTTATCTGAGTAAGTACATTATTGGAAAATAATTTTTTGTTATTTATTTTGCAGTTACATACAATCATCGAAAGTTGTATGACCGTTGATAGTGAAAAAAGACCTTTGGCGCATGAAATATTTAATTATGCTAATGACTTTTATGCCAAGCATTATTCTTCATTTTGACCTACATAATCTGCGATATTAATTTAAGTTTTCTTAATAAAATCCAGTAAGTACTTTTTTCCGTTTCTAGTTCAAATAAAATTTGAGATTTTCTTGTTTGATAGGATAAATATAGAATTATGTAGTTATAGAAAAACAAATTTTGTACGTTTTATTGAAAATATTTGTAAAAATTAATTCATTTTAAAAAAAAATTAAAAAGAAAGAATTGCATTGTATTTATTTAACATATGTAAGAAAAATTTAAGGAAAATCTGCATGGAGTTGAAAAACCCCTGAAAATTAGAAATGGCTGGTTCAGTTGATAACATATATAATAAAGAATGAAGACATGATGATCTTGCAATTTATCATTTTGAGTACCCCTTCCAGCTTTCACGAGAGAATGTTTTGTATTTCTCAGCTTTCTTTTACACTCATATTTTACACATTAACCTCTCGTTATCAGTAGTGCTTCTCATTTTGAAAGTTTTGAACAAAAGTAATCTCTCGCTCTCCGTAATTACGTTTATCATTGTTTTATTCATTATACGCCGAAAAATACCTTGCGATCGATGTTAAAGAGGATATTATACGCCGGTGTTTTGTCTAAAAGTAAGTAGATATACATTTTGTTTTTCATTTTCAAAATCGTTAATGTACTTAGGGTGAAGTTTGCATTGTACAATGCGTCGAACTATCGAGTTATACATTAGTTTATATGTTTTTTATAACAATATCTTTTCAGTGATAAGATAATTTAATGGAATTTATGAAATTATGTGAGTATTGAGTCTCATTGAGTGAATATTCATTGTTCAAAGCTTCAAATCATCAAGATAACAAATTGTATTTTAAAGTACTTAAGCTGTCTAGGGAAGTTCGTCGAGGTATTACAACCAAACGAATCGTTATGCGAGTTCCAGTGTTCTAGTTGAATAAACATATAGTACAGGAGAATTCAAAATCATAAATTTTCCAATTTTCATTATTTCATTATTTATGTAGGTTGCGGTGAAATTTAATTATGCCTTTAATCAGTAACCTCCAAACAATTTCCGATGTAACATGGTACAACAGGTAATTTGAATTTTCGTTATTTAAGAATGCCCTTTTTTTGTTACAGAGAGCGCTAAAGAAATAAGTTATTCATTACGAAGAACAATGGCTTCAAATCAAAATTGCGAATCAGAAATTCGACTTTATGATTTTGATGATTTAAAAAAGGCGATAAAAAATAAAAACAAGGAAGCCCTGTATCTGGTTGACGTTCGAGAAAATGAAGAGGTCAAGGAAACTGGTTTAATGCCTGGTGCTATTCATGTACCATGTGAGTTTCACTATTTTATTTCTATTCTATGTACTTCATAATTAGCGAAAATTGATGACTTATAATCATTATTTTGTATTCATAATGCAGTGGGACAAGTTGAGTCAGCATTCAGTTCATCACCGGAAGAATTTCAACGGAAATACAACAACGAAAAACCAAACTACAATGATCAATTGGTTTTTTCATGCAGATCTGGAAAACGAAGTTTCGAGGCTGCTAAAATAGCAGTTAAATTGTCCTATGAAAAGTAAATACTCGTTTAGAGTAAAAATCGCCGTGAAATTATTGATCTCTATTTATCATAATTTCCTTTTTTTAGTGTCGGAAGTTACAAAGGAGGATGGCTTGAATGGGCTGAAAAGAGTAAAGAATGTGAAAATGCTTGAAAATTTTATAATATGCGAAGATTAAAAGTATTGCGATCGTCACCTGTAAATTTATGTTACAAATTATTGTTTATTTAAGTGATATTGTTCGGTAGCTAACTAGCCATAAGTTAAATTTTGATAATCTTTATCTATATCATTTGAAATCATTTTGAAATATATCTTCTCGTTTGCATCACATCGAGTTTGCCATCTTAATTTTTGATTGCTGTAAAAAAATCAAGAAATATAAAATTTATTTTCTTAAAAAACGATTTGCTTTGTCAGCGTATTCAAACGTTATTTACGTGGATTTTATATAGGTAAGAATTTTCTAGCATTCGTCAATTTCTCTAGAATGATTAAAATGAGGCAGGTATAAAATTTTATTCCCTGCTTAGATTTAAAATGCCTCATGAATGGATCATTGTACTTTTTACTTCATTGTCATTTTCAACAGTCTCTACGTCTGATCAAATGAATACGCCTATAATTAAATCTTTTGACTATCGTCATTTAAAGCAAGCAATGGAGGGAAAACATGAAAAACCTTTATACATAGTTGATGTTCGAGAACAAGAAGAAATTGACGAAACCGGGATGATACCTGGAAGCATTCATGTACCGTGTAAGTAGGTGTATCACGCACTTATTAAAAATTAATTTTCTTAATTACAATATTTTCAGTAGGGGAAGTGGAGTCAGCTTTAAGTCTCACCGCAGAGGAATTTCAACGAAAATATCGTTCTGATAAACCGAAAGAAGATGAAAATTTGGTGTTTGTTTGTAAAATAGGCGTACGAAGTTATACAGCTTGTCAGATGGCTTTGAAATTGGGTTTCCATAAGTAAATTTTTTAAAGATCCATATTTTTATTTATTGCGAGAAAAATAATTTTTTCACTATTTGTTTAAAGCGTTGCAAATTATGAACACGGTTGGGTGGACTGGAATGATAAGATCAATCAAGAAGGAATACCTCAATGAAAATTCCTCGTGATAAAACATGAAAAAAAAAACAAAATTAGAACCAAGAATTTGCAAAATACCTTTTCATGATATATCAAACTGAATAATTTAATTAAATGCATTCGTAAATGCGTTTATTTATTTGTTTAATCGAATAAATTAATTTGATTTTTAAATCAACCCAAGTATTTTATTAGCAAATATCTAACAATTATTGCAAAGTGTAACTAATGAATCAGTCGATAAGATAAACCCGATACTAATTGAAACCTTTTAGCGAAGAGCATTTCTGAACCAAGATATATTTTTTAAAATATGAATTAATTTATGAATCGGTTTAAAAATGTTCCATAGAATATTATTTGCATCTATTTTAATAACATTTTTGGCTGTTTACGCGTGGGATCCAACTTATAAACGTTACACGACGCGAAAAATTCTCTATCGAACGAATACAAAGCCTCCAAAATTAATTCAATGTTACCGCTACCACCATTTGAGAAAAGCTATGAGGGAAGCTGAAAGAGAAATTGATCCGATAGAACTGAAAATAATCGATATACGCGAAAGAGAAGAAGTAAATGAAACTGGCACGATTCCTGGAGGTTTGAATATACCAGGTAAACACCTAAACATTTTATTATAAACGATCGGTGCCATTTACCAACTTTCCACGAGAAAATGCTTTCAATGTTTTTGTTTACAGTTCCGGAGCTTTACACAGCTTTAAATATGAGTTTAGACGAATTCCGAGATACTTATCATGCAGAAAAACCAAGATGGCATAGGAAACTCGTGATCGTTAGTAAATACGGCCCAGAAGGTCTTGCATGTTGCGAAGAAGTTCTAAGATACAATTACACAAGGTAATTAGACTGCATTCCTCAGGTCATTTCCAAGAAAATATTCTAAAATTTTTTTAAACATTCAAGGGTAGGAAATTACCACAGTGGATGGGTAGATTGGCATAACCGAACGAAAATTACAGGAATGAGTTTTGAATTCACATGGAATGAAGATGCATATACGCTTGTACCATTAAACGGTAGCGAAGAGGAAGTGAAAGATTGAAATTACTGTTGATTTTTTAAAACTATAATTTAACTATGATACTTAATACATTTATAAACGATATTTACATATTATACGTCGTGTTATTTATTTTTAGATAATTTCGTATCTATCATGTCGCGGAATTGGGTCAAAATGCGATTTTCTCGTTTCGATCTTTCTTCTTTACTGAACATAGCCAAAGCACGTTTTTCGTCAGCAGAATAAATCTGGTTTTCTTTACGTAAACGTACAGCTTCCATACGACGATGTCTGAAAGTAAAAAGTATAGGTGGTTATTTTAAGCATAAAGCCAAAAGTAATCAGACAGTTATGCGTTTTGAATAATAATTACCTGCTACCACTCATAACATATCCAACCGATTCAAAGGATGCAATTTCATCGGATGTCAATCCAATTTCTCCTCTTCTAGGAATACGTTTACCTTCAGCTACGTAAGCAGCCATCGCTGCTCCTTCACCAGGTAACAAAGCTTTACCGTACTCTCTTGGGGTAAGTGTAACTTGAGGTTTCAGTGATGGTCCAACCACCTCTGTTTCGGTAGTGTTTGCAATACCTGAAATAAGATTTCAAATAAATAACGCACGTATTTCGAAGAAATTATCAAAATTTTGTATCGCTCACTTGTTTTTTCTACCCATTCTTCTGATTGATCGGAATCTGAATCGGAGTCCTGTAAATGTCAAATATGTTACGTTTACATCCGAAAAATTTTCATGACTCAACAGAACACTTTCTTACTTTTTTACGAGAATGCTTTTTACTTTTCTTACTATGCTTCTTCTTCTTTTTCTTCTTATGATGAGATTTCTCAGACTTCCTTTTCTTAGGTTTACTGATCAACCATTCGTTATCATCACCGTCACTGTGGGAATAACACGAATGGTAAATCCACTGGATTAAGATGTTTTCTAAGCAAAACAGATTCTTACTCTTCTACACGAGTGGGAGAAAGACCCCAAACTTGAGGAACTCCGTTTAATGATATCTTCTCTCTTTGTAGCCTTCTTTGGTCTCTATCTCTATCTCTATCTCTGTATTTGTCATGAGGCCATCGCGACGAAGGCGAGGATGATCTAGGTGGTAGATCTACTTTAGTTTTACTCATTTTATCGTATGTAACATTGCGTAATAACTTTTAGTATTAATTTCAAATATTATAAAACAAACGCAGGTTCTGAAATGAATTAATTGTTTACCATTGTGAAAAATTGATAAAAGCGTTAACTTTATCAGTTTCAATGCGCGCGCAGGCAGATGACGTAAAAAGGCGAAATCAAACGGCCAATCAGAACGAAGTATGAAATACAAATAGAAAGAAATCATTTCTGATTGGTTTAATGCTGGATGAGTGTTTAAAATTTGAAAATTTGAACTCGTTTCAAAAAGAAATTATAATTTTGCAAAAAATGATAAAATATGGCATTTCTTTCAAAGAAATTATAAAAATATTATTTAATACCGCCAGTTTTATCTTTATTGCAATCTAAAAAAAGAAAACCTTTTCTACTTTTGCTAAATATTTGAACTAATTTTAACAACCGTTGAATAGTTGCAGCTATTAATCACTTTAAAAGGAAGGTAAGTACCATTTTTTCCTGAATTAAAACATGTTAAATATCACTTTCTGTAGCCTTCTTCACTCACAACAAACTTCATTCCACGTGGATAACGAATTCATTATTTTCTTTCATTAGAGAATAACTTGATATGTTTACATTCATTTACACCTGTTTACCCAACGTTTCTATAGCAACCCTCAGTGTGTTATAATTTAACAAAATGTAGTTCAGGATATTTTTATTTAAATTCAAAAAAACAAAAACATAGTATCAAAATGAGTTTCGCCGAATTAGAAAAATATTTTTCAATAGCAACAGAAGAACTTACAGAAGAAGAGAAAGATAATCTATTTCCGCATTTGTGTTCATTAGATATTTCACTAGATGTAGACACCGAAAACTTCCTAAAATTGTTTCAAATAGCTCAAGAAGTGTTACGATTCAAAGGCGAACAGGTAATTTTCCCTTATTTCGGATATAGTGAAACACATTATCGTACCATGATGATTGCAGGTAGAATCACTCATCAGTGAGTTGGATAATTTAGCGCTCAAGCTTGGAGAAGAAGAAGCAAAACGTAGTCAAAATTACATTGAAATCGAAGACCTTCGATCTTCGTCTATTAGAACAGATAAAGATGGTAACTCTGCTGGTACGTTTCTTTTTACCGGTCATAATACAGAAATCTTCGCGTTAGTACTTGATATCCTACTTGCGCATTTCAGATAGCGACGATTTTCAACGCAAATTGGTTAAAATGGAAATACAAAATGACCGCCTTTTATCAGAACTACAAGAAAAAGAACAAGAACTGATAAACGAAAAAAAGGAACTCGAAAAAGTGATGATTTTTTCATACGACATATCACCTTGAATTTCCATATTTAAAAGGTCATTGTTCAATTACAGCTGACTACTCGGATCACAGCCTTAGAAGAAGAAAACAGAATTTTAAAAAGTGAACTTCAATCGACTCAGCAAGAATTAACGAGTAATGCAAGTTTAAGAATGATGGCCGAAGAACAAGATTATCCATCAACTGAAAAATATCAAGAATTAATGGAACTCCTTCGTCAAAAAAATAAACACATCACTCAACTTTTAAACGACATTGAAGTAAATCATATCTTTTCAATTATTGAATAATTAAGTTTATTTGCTGATCGCGTGAATTTCAACAGGATATTGAAAAAGAAAATAATAATTTAAGAGAAAAATTATCCTTAGTTCGTGACGAGTTGGCAGATGGTGCTGAACAAATGTCCAAATTATCAATGGAACGAATTAGTTTGAGCACAAATGTCGATGAATTAAAAAGTACTTGATATATTTGAATAACTTGTATAAACATGCGAATTAAAATTATTTAAAAATATGAATAAAAAATTCCAGGTAAGGTTTCAAAACTAGAACAAGAAAATGTAGGCTTAAGGAATCAAATATCAGAACTAGTGGAAGAAAAAGGAACCCTTAATAAACAACTTGAAAACAACAATGCAAATTACGAAATGAAACTTCGACAATTAAAGGTATATTTTATTTTTAAGTACTTCATTAATTTAATGGAATTATCCAAACGCCATTTTTTTTCATTAGGAAAACATACAAAAAAAAGATTCCGAGCTGTCTTCGTTAAAATTACAACAAAGTGCGAATAGTTCTTTCAACAGGAAAACTGATGATAGCGGACATCTAATGCAATTAAGCAGTCTAAGCAAAGTGATGATTCAGCGTTTATTTTTATTTATAAACGCTTCTGTTTACGGTAATTAATTGCATTCCTTTTTTTAGACTTTATCCGAACGAGAAAAACAAATTGCTGAATTGCAACAACAACTAAAACAAGCTACGATTGATTTAAATGAAAGTACACAACTATTAGAAGAGCAAAAGAAAATCTTGCAATCGAAGTTGGTATCAGATTTTTTTCAACGATATATTTTTTACTGGCGCTCTCGTTTTATTCAGGTTTGATAAAAATCTGGAATCCAATTTATTAAAACAACTAAAGAAAAAATTGGAGCAAACCGAAAGCAGAGTTATGGTTTTAGAATCCAAGGCCAAACACGCTGAAGAAGATTCGTTAAAAAAAGCTCAAGAAGTAGGAATCCCATTCGACATGCTTTATAAAACAATCACTTACCAATACTTTCAATCAGGTTACTGAATTAATTATACAACTTCGCGAATACGAATCCGGCACTTTCGGCTTGGAAGACGCCATGTCAAAAGTTAAAGAATTACAAAAGCAAAAACAAGTCCGAGATAACCAAATCGAACAACTCGTTCAGAATCTGAATCAACTCCAAGACGAAGCTAATTTATTAGAACAAGAAAACCAAATTTTGAAGTAAATTCTCAAATAACTCTTTGAATTTTCCAAACACACCTCAAACTTTATTTATCTTTCGTTGCAGAGATCGTTTGGGAATTTCACCGACCGAACAAATAATCGCCGACGACTTCGCTCGTCGTAATCGCGACAAACGCAGTAAACTTTCAGAACTCACAGAGCAACTGGATAAAGCTAACGATGAATTATTATCGTTGAAATTGGACGTGAGTGTGATTCCAATGTAAAAAAAATTCAAATATGATTAATATTAACATTTAAAAACTTCGTAAACAAATTCAGAACAGAGAATTAAAAAAGCAAATAACCTCGCTCCTCGCGGAATTGAATTTCTATCGTATAAAAGACACCGCTCCTACGGATACTCAAGATTTCGCCACGATTTCCGACCAAGGTAAGTCTTCATAACGAAATTTCCCGCAGATTTCTTCCAAAATTTTCTTCCTTCAGATAAACCTCCTGAAACAAGTATTGAGCCCATAACCGCCGAAAATATCACCGGAGGTCCATCGCTAGATGAAAAATTCCAAGAAATTGTCGACGAAAATGAAAGCTTACGAAAAGGTATGCATGAAATATTGGAAAGCATTCAAAATCACGACGGTATGTTTTATTGTTTTTGGTATAAATTTAAAACGCTTGTATTTTCCGCCATATTGGAATCCAAATTACCTCCCTGATTTTTTTCTTTTTTAGAAAATAATTTGGAAAGTAAAAAAGAATCTATGTAGGTACGTTTTACGAAAAAAAAAATCCACTTTCCACCACGAAACACCCACCATTTAAATTCATTCATGCTTTATACATTCGCTGAAAGGCCGCCTTTGTTGGTATCGCAATAATCACGTTTTTGAACAGGTTCCAGCATCATACAAATCGGTTCAGAGACATTGGAGCAGTTACTGGAAGCTTTAGATTCAAGACACGTCAACGGATGGTATCAACCTGGTATGAGACTGCAAGCGCATATCCATCAGTTATACGGAGTGAATAAAACTCTTCGTGAGGAATTACATATTTGCAGGTAAATTCGAGATAATTTTCTATTAATTTCCTCCATTGAAAATCACAATTTTTCTAGATCTCGTGAGGAAGAATTACACTTGAAATTGCACGAAGCTTCTCAAAAAATCAAGCATTTCGAAGAATCAGATCCTCATGCAAAAATTATCCCTCTCGAGCCAAAAACATCTTCGGTAAAACTCAAAAAAGCCATCAGCTGTTCAGAATCTTTACTGAAATCGAGTCGTGAATTAGAAGCGGTATTTAAATCGATAATTTCCCGTGTTATTCGATATTTCACTAATTCAAACATTTTCTAGGAATTGGAACGTGAAAAAGATAAATGCAAAAATTTACAAATCCAAGTTGATAATTTGCATAATTCCTTGGATACTTTGCAACAACAAATGGATAAAATAAACGAACAATATAATATCGATAAAGAAAGCTGGTACAATGTTAAAACCTCGATGCAAAAGGAAATCGATAATAATAAAAACAACGAGATGACTTTACAACTTAAAGTCACCGAATTCGAGAAAAGCCTCGAAATACTCAAAGAAGATCCCAACGAGATTAAGAAAGCTTACGTCGAAAACACATTTAGGTAATTATTTACAATATTTAAAAAATAAATAATTTTTCTAATTTTTCCATCTTAGGATTTCCTCGTTAAAAGTGGATTTACAACAAATCAGTAGAAAATATCAAGCCCTGGTTGAAGTAGAAAATCAAACTCGACAAGAGAAAAATAAATTAACCGAAGAATTTTATTCGTTGAAGCAAATAAAGAATGAAGAAATTCTACAGCTTCGAAAAGAAAATGTAATTCATTGTATAATTATAGTCTAAAAGTCTAAACGGCAAAAAGTATTATCCCACAGACCATATGACGTGAATAGGGCCGTTATAGGGGAAAAAGGGTCAAATTTGAGAAAAAACGCACTTTGGGAGCCCTACCATTCCATTGTGACCTTAGCCTATAGTATTTCCCATTTGAGAAAGGACTGAAACACTTCTGCAAAACTCGCAAGTTTAACGTTACGCAGCCGAGTATTTTAATTTTTGTAAACTGACGCACTGAATTCTTAAGGCGCGTTACCATCAAAATAGTAATCTGTGTACGCGGTATTTCATTACTCTATAACAATACAATGTTG